>APFE030090586.1:1992-29508 GCA_000404065.3 Pinus taeda
TGGTGTGATAAACAAAGTGCCATTCAGCTTTGCAAAGATCCAGTTCAGCATCAGCGCAGCAAACACATTGAACTACACATGCACTTCATCAGAAAGCTCATTCATGACCATGTTCTTGAAGTGCAATATTGTTCAACAGATATCAGGTTGCAGACATATTCACAAAGGCTCTCACAGAGGCGAAGTTCACTAAACTTCGATATATGCTTGGAGTTCAGGAAGTTGTCACTAAGGGGGGATAGGCTCTAGTGCCTCCTTCCTTCTCCTATTGTGTCATATTTGTAAATCCTTCAATCCTATCCCAAGTTGTCCTTAAGGGGGGATGTTAGGATATTCCGACACATAGGAATAGTTAAGTTCAACTTGGTCTAGTATAGAGTTAGGTATAGAGTTAGGTAAAGTGTGTTTCTTTACCGTTGTACATTTTGTAACTTACAATCCGACGGTC
The DNA here is from genome assembly GCA_000404065.3 of Pinus taeda. Taxonomy (NCBI): domain Eukaryota; kingdom Viridiplantae; phylum Streptophyta; class Pinopsida; order Pinales; family Pinaceae; genus Pinus; species Pinus taeda. Next base: position 2,441 of record APFE030090586.1, read on the forward strand.
ACGATATGTAGTGATCCGACGGTTCATTCTCTCCTCGGTATTACCGACACTTGATCCGTGGCTTGACACCCGATTGGTCCATGAATTCTATTTAAAGCGCATGGAGGGTCATTTGTAGGTTAACCGTGCATGAGAGAAGCTTATGTAAATTTTCATTCTTTTATTAATAAATTGCCTGTAGTAGCCACGTTGGGCGCAGGCCGTGGACTGTTTCCCTCTCTGAGGGTTTTAACCACGTCAAAATACTGGTGTATTGATCTGTGATCTGTTTGTGAGCGGTGTCCTTCTGGTGTTCTGTCTGAGGAACTTACCCTGTAAATTCCTACAATACATTTATAGTCGAAGAACAATATTAGAAACATGAAAAGTGAAACGTTAATTTTGGACCCTTATATAATCCTATTTCTACATCATAATATCATCAGGGTATGTATAGCCCGTGCAAGAGCTAAGGCATGGTCCAAGAGGTACTCCATCAATCGGTGTTCTATGCGAAAATATCCAGGGCTTTGCGATCATCTATAGACCTATAGATATGAATGAAACCTCCTAAATAATGCCTCTTTGGGCTAAAATTCAATGTCGTTTGTATTACAAATGGTCATAACTATTCCCCAAAGTATTGGAGTAAATACTAAGTTTTGTGACACGAGGCATGTCGTTTCACTAGTTTTGGGATCTAAAACTCTTATGAATAATGCCTACATCTATGAATTTATGTTTGGACAACCATATTTACGATTATGAAAAGGATTCTCCTTCTTTTCATCATCACCATTATGCTGCTCTATCTCAATGTTGGCTTCGTTACCCTTGGATTTTCCATTATTGTGGCAATTTCTCCTTACTTTAGTAACCATGTCCCTAAGAGCTTAACATCCTTTAAATTTTGTTGGAGGGTTGCTGATGCAGGTGGATTTTGGTGGCCACCAACCTATTCCACTTAAACCCCCACCACTGTATCTTTTAGTTTTTTAGTTTCCTTAATTGTAGCATAGTTTACTATTTTTGGTAGCTTTTCTGGTCCTAAACTTCTAGAGCCATTTTGTGGCCCTAAATGACTTTCTTTTATCAAACCCAAGGACAAAATAACTCTTCGTCTGATGTTGTCCACTAAAAAACTATATTCCTTGGATAGATATTTCTAACGAGAAATTGTGCGCGTCAAATAGAGATCGCATGCCAAATTTATGACCCCGGGAAGTTGATGTACGAATTTGCCCAAACGGGGCCCATAGTTTTGGCGCTTCATCTCCTAGGGTTAATTTTTTAGATTTTCATGGTTTTCCATTATTTCCAAATAATAAAGAAGGCTTGAAGCCTCATTGTAACACATTTCAAAGGCATGTAGCTGCCACATCTCTTCTCAGAGATAAGCTACCATTTCCCGAGCTAGTCTTATTTCCATTCTATTTGGAAGCATATTTCAGTATTTGATATTAATGAAATGAAGTGTTATTTCTGCTTCATCTATATATTTATCGTTATATATGTAATTTCTTACCTTCCTATTTAATTTTGGATCAGTGGTATTATAGCTGTCTGCCCTTTCTCTGTTTTTATTTGCATGTCCTCAACAAGGTCAGGATATAAGGAGTTAGGGCTCAAACTGGTAAAAAAAATTCAAGACGAGCCTCGCAAATCCTGATGGCCTCCCATGGTAGAAGAGAACAAAGATGAAGGGGTAGAAGATCCTTCCAAAATCATGCTCAAAGAAGCCCTCGAGCGATAAAGGAATGCAAGGATGGACAATTTTTCCCAGATCCTTCAATGACTACCCAAGGGCGAAGCATCTCCTATTAGAAACTACTCTGGAAGCACTACGCCCTTTAAGGTACAAGTTAACTTTGACATCCCCATATTTGAGGGTACGATAGATGTAGACATCGTAGATAAATGGTTAAATCTGCTAGAATGATGTTTTTCAGCTCATGATTTTTCCAGCCGAGAAAATATTACTTTTCACTTCTAAAAGTCGCCCCCCACATCAAGGACTGGTGGGAAACCTACTATAAGAATAAGGTTGAAATTACACCCTCACTATTTTTTCTATACCAACCTGGAATTAGTTTCGGCATACCATCAAGGAGTTGCTATGAGGACAAATACATAAAGTGGACCATGCTAAAGTAGGGAAGGGACCAAGACATGCCAGAGTTTAGCAATGTTTTTTATACCCTTCACACGAAGTTGGGTATGAAGGATTTTGAGAAACATTTGGTACTCAAGTACTATGGTTTCCTATGAAGGTACATCTAGGATGAGATGGAGTTCCTAGACATCTCCTTGCTCAACATGTCGTACTAATATGCTGTCAAGATTGAGAAAAACATTTTAACAGAAAAGGTGAGACTTTGGATGTGTAAATCCAAAGAAATGGAAAGGCGTCCCTAAACTGCAGAGCAAAGGGAAAAGGAAAGGTAGGGCAACCCAAGATAACCCACTGAAACCGCAAGCAAATAAAAACACCACGAAGATAAATAAGGACATAGGAAAGTGGTGTGAATTCCATAAGAGCTCTACTTTGAGTGTCAGGCCAAGAATTCAGTGGTGGCAGAGGTGAAGGATTTCGAGTTAGACACATGTTACGACTCTAAGTCAGAACACAACAAGGGGAATAAAAAAGGGAAGTAGATCATGGAATTGGAGCCCACTTCCATTGTGGCCACCACCAAGATAAAGAATATTGAGCCTGAAGATCCATAGGATGGGGAATGCCTATTTCACTCACAGATGTTTGTGAAGGGTTGTCCGCTATAGTTCATTGTCGACGACGAGAGCCATAAGAGCCTGATTTTAGTAGAGGTCATGAAGCAGTTTCCCATACCGGCTACATCACATCCACAGTCATACATTATCAGGTGGATTCACCAAGGACGAGATCTCCACAACAATCAACAGTTTGGTCTTCCCTGCAGCATCAAGCCCTTCATGGATGAGGTAGTGTCTAATGTTTCTCCTACTAAAGTTTGTGATATATTATTAGGACAACCATACTTGTGGAAGCGACATGAAATATATGAATCTAGTTCCCACTCTGTTATTATTTCTTTGGGTAGTAAGTTATATAGGATACCAAAGGTAGCCCCGCCTACTGCCATCTCTTTGATCTATGTTAAGCAATGCAGTGAGATCATCTCCCACAATGGGACTTTTTTTTCTTTATGATTTTCTCTAAAAGTAAGAGGAAGATCATAGCCACATCCATGGCCCCCGGGAAGGTTTCCTCCATATAGCAGAAGAAGGTGGATACTATCATGGAAGAATACAAGGACATCTTCTCATCACCCTCAGTAGCCTTGCATTGTCAGGTCAAGCATTCGATCGATCTGACTCCCGAACCACCTCTACTCAACGCAATGATACATAATGGCTCCATTATGGAAATTTATGAGATCAAGCAACAAATCCAAGAGTTTCTGCAAAAAGGGCACATCCCACCAAGTTCTTCACCTTGTGGCAGGTCGATTGTAATTGTATAGAAGAAGGATGGGACCTGGAGGCTGTGCATTAATTATTAGGCACTAAACAAAATCACTATTAGGAAAAGGTATCCAATCCCATAGATTGATGACCTTCTAGAACGAACCAAGGGGGCATAGTATTTCAGCAAGATCAGTTTGAAGTCTGGCTATCACCAGGTTCGAAGAAAGCCCTTAGATGTTTGGAAGACTGCCTTCAAATCCAAGGAAGGCATTTTTAAATGGTTGGTTATGCCCTTCGAGTTGACAAATGCCCCTGCTACTTTTATAAGGCTAATGGATGACATATTGTGGCCCTTCACCAACTCATTCGTGGTTGTTTATATCAACGGCACCATCATCTTTAGTAAGAGGTGGGAAGAACACCTGCAACAAATTCCACTGGTCCTTCAAACCCTTTGGCAACATAAACTGTGTGCCAACTTGGAGAAATGCACCTTTGGAATGAGCCAGCTCCAATATTTGGGTTACATCATAGATGAGTGTGTCATGCATGTGGATCTAACTAAGATCCAAGTCATTTGGGATTGGCCAACACCGACCACTCTAATAGAGCTTCACAGCTTTTTGGCCCTTGCAATTTTTTATCGGACATTCATGTTGGGATTCTCCCATATCACTTGGCCTTTGAGTCAGATTACTAAGGATGGGGCGAAAGAAAAGTTTTTCAGGTCCGAATCCCAACATAAGGCACTAGTTTAGTTGAAGCACTGACTTTTCTCTGCACCGGTATCCAAACTACCAGACCTACAACAGCCATTTGAAATTGAGACAAACTGCTCATACTGTGCTACAAGCATACAATGGCCTATCATAGTGAGACACTTTTTGATATAATTGAGAAGTACCCCACCTATCATTGTGGGGAAGTACCCCACAAGCCTGCATTGTGGAGAAGTACCCCACCTATAATTGTGTCTGATTGATGTTGCCATGCCTCTTGCAACTACACAGAAAGAATCCACACATGTATTGTTCAAGGCTGATAAAGTGACCAAATTGATTGAACGCATCCAACACATCCACCAGCAGGTTCACGACACCTTGGAGAAGTCAAATGGCAAGTACAAGTGATGTGATCAACATTGGGTGCCTCACAAGTTTAAGGTGGGTGACAAAGTTTGGTTTCACTTATAGAAAGAGAGCATTATCGGATCCCATCAAAAGGTCAGACACTCCTATATGGTCATTACACCATTACCAAGGCTATGAGAGTTAATTATTTTGATCTCATCACTCCCCCATCCCTTGGCTTGCACCTAGTGTTTAATGTGGACTGCCTTCGACCATACTTTTCACCATTACTAAACATATCAGACATTGTATAACAACTCACACCAACAGAGTTAAACCCAGACTGCATGGAACAAGCCACAAATTATTGGATTATGGACACACAGGTCAAGAACACTCACCAACAAAAGATTCAACTATATCAAGTTATCAAAGTTTTCGAACTCCTGCACCAAGGTAGGTGTCTCATTAGGGACGAAGTTCAATAGAGGTTTCCCCATCTCATGGAGGCGCTCAACGTAGTAAGGACCATTTCTTCCTAAGGGGGGAGGACTGATCCAAGTGGATGTTGGTGTCTGACCACCTATTCCACTTGGACCACCATCACTGTCTCTTTCAGTTTTTCAATTTCCTTAATTGTAGCACAATTTACGATTTTCGGCCATTTTTCGGGTCTCGAACTTCCATAGCTATTTTGAGGACCTAAACACTGTTTTTTGGGAAACCTAGGGCCAACATGGATTTTTGATTAATGTTGGATACTCAAACTTTGTATTCCTCAGATAGATTTCTCTAACAAGGCATTGTGCGCGTCAAACAGAGATCCTATGCCAAAGTTACGACTTCGGGAAGTTGATGTACCAATTTACCGCAACGGGGCCCATAGTTTTGGCATTTCATCTCCTAGGGTTAGGTTTTTGGATGTTTAGGGTTTTCCATTATTTCTCAATAATAAATGGTCCTTTGAGCTTCATTATAAAATAGTTCAGAGGCATGTAGCTGCCACATCTCTTCTCAGAGATAAGCTATCATTGCCCGAGCCAGTCTTATTTCCATTCTATTTGTAAGCATATTTCAATATTTGATATGAATGAAATGAAGTGTTATTTCTATTGCATCTCTATATTTATAGTAATATCTATAATTTTTTGTGTTCCTTTTTAAGTTTGGATTAGTTGTCTTCACAGCAACAATCTCTAATCCACTATGAGTAGTCCATAACATATATTGACAATCTCCATCTCCAGTTATTTTCACAAATTTTAGTTGTTCTAAAATTTTATTAAATATTTGAGCATTTGGGCCACATGTTTTTTATTGGGTTTCATATTTCCAAACCTTTCATCCAAATAATAATTTTGTTTAAAGGAAGTCCTAAATATCCTTCTTCGAGTTTTATTTTCCCTCTAAGCACCCTAGCCTACTCATATCCAACCATTGATATATCATGTAAATAAAATCTATTACATTGTCGATATTATAGGTCCAAGCGTTATCATAATATTCATTTCCAAATGTGGATCACAAGTTGAATCTTGGTTACGATATTTAACTCCATGGAAGGTCATAATTTCAAAATGCAGGATAGGTCGCACTTTTGGGAAAGTAATGCAGGTCACATTTTTTATTGGATTGTTCTATATTGTGAAGGTGACCTCCATTAGCCAAGTCACAACCTAATTTTAGGTCGTGGAATTTAATTCCTATATTAAGTCTTAGGAATCAATAACAGTGCCATGGTTTATATATACAACTTTCCATTTAATCCTAATCACAATTTATACCATGAGTGTAAATCCTGCTAAGAGACCACCATTGTTAGAGGCTAAGAGAGAGACTTGTGACCTTAGACTAGTCTCCATTAGGGGTGTCACTGGAGCTTGTGATCTATGATTGTAATTACAATGTGGAAGTGTAACCAATAACCAATGTTAGATATGTCATCACAATCCATGGTTTGACACTGTATTTGGGTTTAACATGTAGGTGAGATGACAATGGATTGTATAAGCTACAAAATGTGAATCTTGTCACGCATTAGCTAAAGAATTTAAGCCATGAAAGAGACTCACTATAAAGCATAAAAGGACTACACTTACCAAGGAATATTGCATGACTTTAAAATGTGACCAGATAATGCCATATACAACCCATAAATGAGCATACTACTTTTGGGATGAAACAACAAACCCATGCATGGTTTAGTTAGAGATAACGTGTACATGAAATTTGGGTCTCATTTAATGGCTGAAGAAAAGCCTTGAAATAAAATGGAGGATTAATTCTTGTAATTGAGCATGAAAAGAAAGACCAGACTAGGAGTTTGTTAGTTTGGTGTAGAAATACAAGTGGAGAGGCTTCTATTTAAAGCTTGGAGGCACACAGGGAAGGTTAATGGACACCTGGAAAATGAAACAAGACAAATGACCATTATAGTTGATGAGCCATAGTATTTCAACAAGAATGTTGCAACTCCCAAAGCTACAAACTTTAATTATCAACCCATGTTTTGTACAAACTTAACAAGGGTTGATACTGTATGTGAAACAACCACCTCCCTCTTCCTAGTCTGACTCCCTTTGATGCAGGTGAAAGAAAGAAATTAAAAAACTTTGAATGAGTGAATATCTAGGTAAGCTATCAGTCCTAAGTTACAAAACTTAAATAGAAATAAGCAAGCCTATTCTACTTTTGTTGGAAAGTAAATGATCTAAAAGAAATATATTCTATTTGAAAATGTGTAAAGAATAATGACAACGAATCAAGTATAATCTATATTTCTATAAAGGAAAGGAATTAAAGGAAATCTATTCTATTTTGTAGGAAAGGAAAGTATTAGATTACTCTTGCATGAAGGAAATGACACTTTGTGTAAAGTAAATTGTGGAAAGAAAATTTAAACTAGTTACATAAATTAACATTCAAGAAGAAAGAAATGTAAAAGATAAATGGTGACCTATCCAAACCTCTCATTAGATAAAGTGGACTTAGAGCTTTCACAACCTATGAATTATTTTTTCCATAAATAAGAGCTCGAAAACAAACTGCTACAAGAAACTTTCCATTGCTACAAGATTGTTACAACATGCATGTTTCTCGAGTTAGCCTACCAAATGGCAAACCTAATAAAATTAAAACATTGCGGGGTTAATTTTATTAATAATTTCAACGTTTTTAAGCGTTAATGAAAATTGAATAAACATTGAAAGGGCTTCGTTAGCACATGCTAAAATTTAGCACAAAATTACTACTAAATAAAAGAAATTTCATAATAATGAGCTAGTTAGCTTATGTAAATACCCAAATTCTTAGGATAATAAATTATACATTCTTTTGGGTAATTTTTTTTATTAATTTGGATTTTTTTAGGCTTCAATCCAAGTGAAATAAAATTGAAATAAGTTCATTAATAGGCATTAAAATTCAGCATAAATTTATTACTTTTTTGCCAACAATACTTTCAGAAATTTTGTAATTGTGAACTAGTAAACCAATCCAAGTAGATCAATGTTGAATATGATTTTGCAGAGATTTTATAAGGATACATCATACTTTTAACTATATAAATCACCTACAAAACCCACTTAATTCAATCATTTAACCAATATAACCTATATCAAATGAAGTGTGCAGAAATAAGAAATGCAAGAGTAAAAAATGGAAGTGAATAAGACATTCAAAGAAGATAAAGAAATTGTACAACATAGCTTTGAGAATCTAAGGATTTCCAAGCCCAAATATACTCATATCCCTATGAGGGAAACTAAGCCTTAGAAGCTGAAAATAATGCCAAACTTCATTATCAGAGAAAATCCATGTACAGCCATGCTGTAAATGAAAGTATAACTTCCAAATAACATGTTTTCTTCACAAGAAGACTAACAAATACATGCCCCTAAAGGCTAATTCGAATTAGTAATTATACCAATTGATGGGGAAGCATCCTCCTTGAAAAGTAGCTTTCCCTCAAAAATCCCTCAAAAATTGGATCTAGTTCCTAACAATAGGAATCTCCATTAAACACTAGGTTATGGCTTCTCAAGTAGCATGGAACATAACTCTAGGTTTTCCCAATTAGTGGATCTCCAAAACATGTAATTGATTCATGATATTTTATTCATAGTCCATGCTTTGGAGGGGTGGAGGGGAGCCAGTCCGTGAATTATCTCACTCTGCCTATCTTCATAAATTACCCAAAATCCACTTAATGTTTTTCAAAATAAATAATATTAAGCACATGTTATGCAATTATCTATAAACCTTCCTAATGAAATCATTATATCTCAAAAATATTTCATAAAATATAAAAACAAATGTTAAATGCGCTGAAGGATGGTGATATCAGCCTTAAATTGTACCTATTTGGGATGCCCATCAATATTCGCAACCATTATCCGGAGAAGGTCGCAACGGAAAAATGTGCAAAGCTTTTATCACACGTGATAGGCACAAGGAGGTTGCAAATCAAATTCTTTGAGTGTAGAGATAGATAGTTGTATATGGGAAATGCGATTTGTAACTTCATGCATGCCATGCTACCTGTGATAGCTCTTCAAAATTCAAACAAGATAGGGTAGCCTGTGCGCTTTCTAACACACTACAATATATGGTTTATTGTTTTGTAATAAACCACTATTAAAATGGTTTCCCATTTATCACTATTGGTCAACTTGTAAAAGAAGAGACTTCAAGTCAACTTGAGGAAGAGTAAACTTTCTCAGAATTCAATAACCCACACAGGTCACGTCATCAAAAAGGTTGGATTCCACATCACAGTTTTAACCAGTGAAAATAACATCATGAATTATATGAACATTTTTGTCTCCTTACTTCTTCATTAAGAGAACTGCATATAGCTAAGAATTCCTCTATCGAGATAGTTTTTTGATACAATCCCAATTACTCCTTCCACAATATTTTAATAAGAAAATTTTCCATGCATTCCATCCTCCGTGAACAATACTTTAATGATACCAAGTACAACTCCCAAAAAGATCCCAGACTGTCAAAAATATAACTTTCATAGTCATCCTCCAGGGTTGCTGAAAATGTAAACGGTGAACCCAAAACCAAAACTTCTATAATAGAGAAATCACAGATGCATTAATGACAACTTCCAACAAAGCTAAACATGTCACGCAAAAGCATTATTTAAGTCCAAAAATCTGATAAGGGGCATCTTTATCTTTGAGAACAGATCAACATTCGTAACCTTTTTTGACAAATAAAACAAGCCTGGAAGCTTGTGGGCCATGAAAAGCTGTCTGTTTTGTTTTTCAATGCGATAACGTAATGATACTACCGCATAACCTGAGCAAGTACAGAATTTCAAGTCTGTCTACTTTGAGGATCTACACGCACCCTCCCCGATCTTCTCCTTTTATATATATATACATATATAAACAACACAATCATATTTCTCCTTTATATATACATATATAAACAATACAATCATATTATGCTATGACGTAAAGGTCCCAAGCGAAGAAAAAGATCGCTAAAACGATGGGCACGAGAAAAACCAGCAAAAGGAAAAGCGAGGTCGAAAGACAAACGGAACAAAGTATGGCATTGGCTTGGGTTACACCAGTCGAACAGTACATAGCAGTCAAAAGAGAATAAAAACGACAACACCGGTCTTCATATGCGAAAGCACAGCAATGTTATTATTCCAAAAGCACGTTAAATTTTAAAAATACGTTATAATGAAACGCAACAAATCCTCGGGGATCCTACGAGGAATGTAAGGCTCCCACTTTACAATCATTATATCCCGTGAGGAATGGAAGCCCCCACTTTACAAAAGATATCGCCAAAACATCACACTAACTGTGTTCCGTTTTAATCGGCAGTTTTATTTAGGGAAAATCCCATTTTACATTAGTGCAAGCAGAGTTCATGGCTAACAGTTCACTATGTGCTTGGTATGATTTCTAAGCAAGCATATTCCGTTTTTAATTTTCAGATTTATTTAAAGATAATCCCATTTTACATCAGTTGAAGCCGAGTTCATGGGCTTCCTTACACTTCAAAATGCAACTGAAATGATATATAAGCAAATTACATTATAAAATTTGTACACGTACGGAAATAGTTTGGTAGTCTTGGCAAGATTTTCCTGTACACTCCTAGCAAGCGTTCAGCATGAAAAACATGACTAGAAGCATACCTAAAATGACGCATATCAGTACAAAGCTGCCGCCATTAAAAGCAACGAATGGTCTTCCACTCCTCGTGTGAAACAATGCATTCAATATACCCCATTGCTCGTGTGAATTAATCATACCAGAGCATTTTTCATCAGAATCGCTGAGCTTTTCTGCTATTTGATCCACAGACTTGTCACCATCAACATCCGAGAGCACAGTATTTGACACATGGACTCCCCCACCTTTCGCGGACCTTTGTCTTAGTCCAGATGATGACACATCGAATCCTGCACTATATTCCATGGAGAACGTGCTTGTCACTGGCAGAGGCATAAGACCAGCACACACAGCTGCAGTACTTATGGCATTGCACCTGCTGATTTTGGAGGAGAAGGCGGACTTGTATGAATTCAATGAAGCCACGTACTCTACAGCCTTAGTTTTGCATGATGATAAAAATTGAACCATTCTCGATCCTCCTCGGGATGGTTCAAATCCCTCCTCGTTAACCAATCTATTCTTAAATTTGGGCTTTTCAGTTGAGCCCCTTGGACTGATCAAGGCTTCATGTAGTGAACCTTTACATAGCTCAATCATAATCTCAGAAAGCACTTTTGGAATTTCTCGCCCCTGGAGACGTTTCTCATTATTGTTTTCAACGCTGGATATTTTGCTGGAGACAGGTGCACCTTGCTCTATAATGTCATTATCTGGATGATTGACAGACATCTCTAGTACCTTTGAAGATCTCTCGTTCAGAAGAAGTAGCCCGCCTATAGAAGACTTTGCAGGCGTTGAAGTTAAGCCATGGCATCCATAGTCTAATGTTTCATATAGTTTTAGTGAATTAGAAGGAAAATAATCCACATAGTGCTCGTGTGTTATTCCTCCACCGCCATCTGGAAGACTATACGGCTGGGTTTTATTCCCTGGAAGAGCAACGTTCACGTCTGAGAAACCAGTGTTCCAATAATCGTTCGGGAGTAAGCCTCGGTTAGTCTGAAGCTTACGGCCTGCAGGCAGAATGGCAGACCGAATCAATGAAACGAACCATAGCGTCTACACAGATGTTATCGATAACTATCTATGCACCAAGACTATATCCCATACAATTTTAAACTATTTAGAAGCATTCAATTTTCCAAGATATATTTAATCTAGCTTCCTAGTTGATTGCTGCAAAATTTTCCAAGAAATGTTTAATGTAGCTTCCTAGTTAATTGGTGCAAATCTTTAAAAAGTATATATGATAATCTATACTTTGATAGAATAGAAATAATACTGGTCTAATTATTGGAAGTTCTGGAGTTTTTGGCAATAGAATAGAAATAGGCCTGGTCTAAAGGATCAATAACAGTTCAATCCTCCCATCCTGTCAAATTGGGTGTTCGTATAAGCAATTTGGTGAGTGTTTTCGGGTTTATATTTTTTGGGCACATATAGGTAACAAAACCAGGTTACGTATCTTCTGTTCAAGAAAGGCATTGCTAAGGATCGTGGGAAATTTGGATTCCCTGATGAATGCTGAGAACATTAACTTCTCTTAATATGCATTATAGTTTTTTTTTTTTTAATATGTCAGATGAGACACTACTAGTAGTCTTTAGGATAAGGATATTTCTGTACTCAGTCGGAATCTAAGTATCACTGTTAGAACTAAACTTTTCTTTTCTAAAGATAGGTGGAATTTCTATAAACCTGTGAGGGACTTTAAAGGTATCAAAAGAAGGGGAAAGATGAGCCAAAATAGAATAGTATTGGAAATTCTAGGAGGCGTTTCCATGGTTTTGTTTGGAGGGAATATTGGTTTAAATTAATAAAATGTAAGAGATTTTGGAGAGAATGACCTCTGTTTTTTGTACTCTTTTTATATAATGAAAAGATTGAAATTTTTGGCTAGAATCAGGAAAACAATCTTTAGTTTAATTATGATTCGTTATTATTTAAAATTGTCTAATTATGCCCAATAGATGACACATACCATTTATGGAAGTGCTCGGTCCTCTTGATAAAGCCACAGCTGTGGAGTCTTCAATCTGTTTTATAGTCTGTACATCAAAAAAATCATTCCTTTAGACACTGATAGACAGAATATTAAAGAAAATGAAATGTGAAGTAATACACTGATACGTTTGCATGTATATTCTTACTGTCAACAAAACCAGCTTAACATAAACCTACTTTTGCCTTAAAGTGTTTCCTGAATTATGTCAGCATGCTCACCAAATTCTCACCTCTGGGTTTGAATTCTGTCTCACAAAACGGTTAAAGAATAGAAGCTGTTCTGGCCTGTCATAGAAGCTCTCAGAACTGTAGTCTTGTGAAACCAATGTAGTCAATGGAAAGTGGCCGCCCTCTTCTTCTACATCAGAGCTGTTGGCTTTTCCTTGATCACTTTCTATGTTCCATCCAGAGGCGAAATCATCAATTTGTAGATAGTCTTCATCATTCAGCATATTAACAACATCACTGTTAATAAATTGATTTACATAATTATTCTCCTTCGATGTCTGGGCATCTCGGTAAAGTTGTTCTAATATTTGTGATTCTTCATGAGTTTGCTCGTCAAGCAAATATTCGCTGAGCTTTTTCGAGTCAGAAATGTTTAGACCCGTTCTAAAATAAGTAAAATCTCCAACCTGCAAAGGTGGGGATGGAGACTTGTTATGCTCGACCTGCAAGAGCGCAGAAAAGACATGTCCATATCAATCAAAATTAAGCAAAAAAATACAGACCAAAGACTTAAAAGGACGAAAGGAAACGACAATTCAATAACGTAAAGAATGTGGTTCTCAAACCTTGGGATGCCTCATGGACTCATCGAGTGAGGGGAATCTGCATTTAGCAGTATCCAAAGGCACTGACTTCAAACTTCTTTTGAGGGTTGCATCTTCCTGATTCATGTCGTTTGTAATTTCAGAAGATGTTTCTCTTGAATTGATTTGATCCTCCTCGCCCCGTGATAATGGCGATGGTTTCTCCTCAGAATGCTCTTCCACAAATAAGTGCTTGCTTTTATTGCACGAATTAACCATGTCACGGGAAAAATCATTCTCAACTGGTGCTCCGTACTGTTCTCCAATCCGTGGCCCTGGCCCGCTCTTCTTGAAAACTCTACATAAAGCATAAGCTTCCTGCGCATTTTACATCCAATTAACCTTTTCAGTTCTTGTAGCTATATATTACCTCTGCATATAGCTCCTTGATTCATGGTGTCGCTAGTCAAGCATACAATCTCTACATGTTGGAAAGTAAAACACTTTTGACCATGAATCAAAAGCGATACCTTACAGAGTGATTTAATACAGACAAATTCATATTTTTTAAATTAAAATTGGCCTCTCATAAATTTTGCAGATTTCAACCGTCGTTGTAATATAGTAAAAAATAATGTTCAATCAAGGTGTTCCAAAAATTATATCCATCAATCAAATGAAACTAGCTTTTGACAAAATGGTCACTTGATACTATCGCTTTTGACAAAATGGTCCCTTGATACTATAGCTTTTGACAAAATGATAACTTATGATATGTAGAACGCAGACAATTTCACCCATTTTCACTTTTCACTTAATCGAGAGATCAATGATTTATCTTTGAAGTAATATTTTTGATAAAATGCATGATACCAGAATTTTCGTGGATTTAAAATATATACATTTTTAATGTATAGTGAATTCAACCATCCTAAAAATTCTGAAAGATTTGGATTATATAAATTACAACTTAATAACTCAAATTTATAATTCTAACCAACTCCTACCCAATTTTAACCAAAATTAACCGCCTCAAATGGTGCAAACAAAACCTAGAAAAGGTAAACAAGTTTTATTGACAGACCGTTCAAACGATTGTGTGAAAAACTTATCCATTAACAATTATTCCAGTCGTTGTATTCATCTTTCTCCTTATCTACTGATGAGCTTGACATACACTTATTTGTCTCGTGATACGATAGACTTTGATTGACCAACAATTAAAATGTATTGTCTGAGGGAAAGGAAAACAGTTTAATTAAGTCTTGCCCTCCCCCTACGGTTCGTCTTTGTAATTTAATTGAACAGAGTTTACAGTTTCCGATTCCATCGGTCTGCGACTGGTTTATATTTCTCTGACTGCTGATGTTTCTTGAATATAAAATTCTCTACTGAGAATTACATGATCTGCTTACCTAAACATAGTAGGGTGTGAGAATAAAAGCAAACAATTTATATAGTCCCTATTGCGTAACTAACCATTTGTCAATGAAAACAAAGCAAATGGTATAATAACAAAATTTTAGGTACCTGTAACGTAGCGGAGGCTTCGCATTCCTTCTCGTCCAGGCGATATTCATGCATAACCCAGTCTGTTCGAGTACCATGAGGGGCACGGCCTGTATAAAATACAAGAGTTTTCTTCATTCCAATTGCACGCATATGAGAGCAAACCCTCCGGTCCTTTCCTGTAGCCTTCCAATAACCAGCTCCAGTGGCTCGGTTTGTTCTTGAGCCATTTGGATACTTCCTGTCCCTAGGGCTAAAAAAATACCACTCCAGATCTCTTCCAGGCAGAAAAGACCTCTCTGAATACCACAACCAACACCACAGACAAACACTTCAGCTACTGAGAAAATGTGGGTTTTAATTTACCAAATTATTGAACAGTATTTTGAACTTTTAACAAAAATAGTGAGCGGGCTTGAAATCACTAAATTGTGTTAGCACAAGACACAATTAAAATTTAAAACCAAAGATCAGTAACATACCAGGCAAGTCCCACGGTTCGCACTTGTAGATATCAACCTCAGGAATAATCTCAAGCTCTATCTTCCAACCATTAACTTTCCTTTTCAAGTAATATGCTACTAATTCTTCATCCGTGGGATGAAATCTAAACCCGGGAGGTAATGACATTGGTGCCATTCCCAGTAAATCTCAACGAACTTTAATGGTTTCAAACTACAAAACTCCAAAAAACTCTATAATCTAGAAGGTATGGATTCTTCAGCTAACTCTGGCCTGACTTGGGTTGATTCCCAAAAAACGTTTATAGATTTCCAATGTTGTAAAGATATTAAACAATAAGAGAAATCCTGCAAACGCTTCTGTTTCTTCGACCCTTTTTCGCCTGCAAAGAAACATAACAGCTTATGTAAAAACCCAAAAAGAGTTCTAAAATCTCGTTCAAATGAAGCAAGCCTGAAACTACTTACCAAAATCAGCTGGAGGCCTCGAAGAAATGGGCAGGGCTTTAAAAATGGAAGTCCGCTGATTATCAGAGGGCTCACAAACTAACCTAAAACTCTATAGGAAAAATCCTGAACTCGAAGATCGGAAGATGGCCTATATCTTCGGTTGGTTGTGTCGAGAAAGCGCGGGGTTGAGGAAATGGAAATGGAACTGGAAGTTGAAGCAAGCTATTCCGTTATTTGTTCCTTTCTGCAAACCCTTCTGTCGGAAAAGTTACTTTTAGTGTAACTGCTACCCCACACACATTCTCTGTGACAGTTGGCGGCACTGACGCTTGAATCTCACATTTATTGGTTCTGAAGCTCATTAAACCGACATACGTACGTGCAGAATAAGACACCATAATACTTTCTCCGATGGATAAGCCCAAGCCCATCACTACACGTGGCATTTTAGAAATTGCCATGGTGTGAAACTGCGAATGGTCGCCGCCTGAGTGGAAAGCGCGTCCCTTCCGCGGTAAGATCCGTCGGTGAATTTTTTTCGCACGCTCCCAGGGACTCAACGTCACGTCTCGTCCATTCAAAAGTGCCACTGAGCCCGTCCACCGACTATGAAGCCTAGGACCGTTTCACCCGGGCTTTTGCTTAAATAAAATACCTCTTCAACGACGTCACAGATTCTTTCTCCCAGACCATGCACAGTTTTAGAGATTTAAATAAAACACCAGAATGTGTCCATTACTCTTTTTAAATCCAAAAATAAATTATTGTTTAATTTTATATATTAAAATATATGCAATCTACTTTTAATATAATCATTATTTGTAATATTTTATTTCTTTTGTAATAATTTACTTGAGCGTTATTGTTTTTGGAGTGAGGAATTAATACTTAAGGCTATAGTAGTAACTGTTAGAAGAATTAGGAAGGTTAGAAGTTTAGTAAGGTTGGTCATGTGTAAAATATTTTGAAACAAATATTTGATTGAATATATATAGGGTATTATAAGAGAAAGTGTTTTTTATCTTCAACTTTCTTAAATTTATAAAGATAATATACTCTCTCATCCTAAGCATTTTGAGAATTGAAGAATGTTAATTTTCATTGTGGAGCTCAACGAAACTAGTTCTTATTATCGTGTGTTTTTTTCTTCTTTACACTCATATCTTAATATTATCTTTATTTACAAAATAACATTTTCTTTTATTAGGTACTTTGGCCATAGCTATGCTCTCAAGCTAGAGAAAACTTTCTTTTACAAGCAAGATTGTACAAGGTGTATATCTTTTAATTTTGAAAGTATAGATTGTAATTTCTATCTTCATCCATGACTTTATAGAGATACTACAGTCAAAAAAATTTCATAAGTGTAAAAGGAGTGTGAAAGAAGAGTTTTTTCTTATCTAAGATCTAAAGTCCTTTTATTCATAATTGCTTTCAAAGCCATAATAAGCTTTTGAACCTCTGTTTAACCTTTTCATAATCCTATAATTCGAATTGAGTTAATGATGTATATAATTGTTAAGAGTTGTAATTTTAATGGGGTAGAAATCCTTGAGGATTTTAGTTGCTTACAAAAATCGTAAGAACTCCTCACTATAAGAACAATATCATTACATAAAGGAGAAGAATAATAACTATAGTAGCCATAGTCAATAGATACAACCTAGTCTGTTGCATATGAGGAAAATATAATAAATTATTAATTTGCTTTAAATTTTAAATTTTATTTAACAAAGGAATTCTTAACTCATCATAATTCTCAGGATTTAAAAAATAAAAAGGTTGATGTCATAACAAATATTTTGAAATTAAAATGTAACATGTTACATGTGCAGATTAGATATTATAAAGTTGAATGTGTTTTAAATTATTACATAGTTAACAAATTCTATGCAATTATATTTTTTTTAAGAATTTGTTCTTATTTTACAAGGTTAGTTTTCTTCTCTATCTTAATTAAAGCACAAAGAAAATTTTGATATTTTAAATTCGGATTAATTACCTCTTTATAAAATATCTTTTTTTCTTTTCTAAATTTTTATTATATCATAATTCTTTTTCAATTGAGATGAAATAAATTTTGATATCATTATGAAGTCTAGCACAAAGATATTTTTGATACTTTAAATTCTGGTTAATTATCTTTTTATAACATTTTTTTTCTCTTTTCTAATCATTTCCTATATTATAATTCTCCCTCAATTTAGATGAAATAATTTTTTATATTATTGTGAAGCTTAGTTTCATTATTATAAGTTTTTGCACATTCTTTTGTGTGTATAATTAAAATTAAATAAGAATTCTATGTTTTGGGATGGATTTATTTTGGGAATTTAAATGCATTAAGTATTGGTTGTGTAATTTATAAAATTAGAGTGTTTCTTTGGTTTTTTATGGCAATCAATCCATTTATTTATTTAGAAAAATATTTTAAACAACTAAACTTTATTATCTTATAAAAAATTATATCACCAAATTCAGTTGAAAAAATAAACACTTCTCTAAATTACACAACACCCTCATTCTTAATTTTTCATTATTTTAATTATATTATAATATCGTTATATCATCCTCCTTTTAACTTAATTACACATATAAATAAAATTTAAACCACTTTAATATTATTTATCTTGCTTTTCACAAATTTTAATATTCGGTTGAACATCTCATCGTATATAAATTATTTGGCTAGACTCATTTCATTAAACATTAAAACCATCAACCCAGACCTAAAAAGAAAAAGAGAATGGCTGTTTATCCTACTTCTACACTGAAATAACATTTTGGATTTGCACTTTGTAAAGTTACTGAATGTGTTTTTATGACAAGAATACGATGATTTTCTCATTAGCCTCGGTCAAAGTCAATATTGTGATCCAAGTCATTTAATGGACGTGGATTGTATTAAATTTCACCAATGATGTATATTCCAATTTTATTTTACATGTGCCCCCACCTTGGAAATGCAAATTGTACGAGCATTTAATGCGCTCTCTCCCTGTATAAAGCTCAAGTTCCAAAACAATAATAATGAAGAGGAATCACTTCACAATTAAACTAGTTTAACGTGGGAATACATCATAAAGATATATTTTGTTGAGTGCGTAATTGCAGGAAAGATGTGGACCTCTAACTGTTTAAAGATGTGGTCTCCGAAGTCACCAAGAGGCAAAATAAAAGAAGGGAGTTGAAAGTGCTCATGTTTAAAAAAAAAGATGATATCCTTTTAGGTCGGATTAATGTGACAATGCCAAATAAATTATTAAAATTCATGATATCCTTATAATGTGTTTTGTATCATTTTAATGTAAATATTATTTTTTAAAAGTGTATGATTATAAAAAGTACACAGTGCGAATCTGATAAGAAAACCGAAAGATATATCTTATTTTTAACTAATAAAAAGGTATAGATGGGTGGCCAATGAGTGCAAAGGCTAAGGATAGTATCTAACTAGTAGAGATTAATCTCCATCGACAAAGAATGGTGTAAAGCACTAAGTGTTAATGTGAAACGAGAGCCCAGCTCAGCCCACAAGACAAACCACCGAAAAGAGAAAGGACAAAACATTGGTCGCAGAGGCGTTTAGACCTATATCTCTCCAATTGTACAGTGAAAGACTGTTGGTTAGATATCGATGCTAATGTAAAATCTCAATGGAAGAGTTTCCAGAAGTGGTTGAAATGACTTTTCAAAGCGATAAATGGATCGCACTGTTTTAAAAGATAATGGAGGTCTCTTTTTTAATTTTTGGTGAATCCTTCCTTTCACCATAAATTAAAGAATCTATTTAATGGGCATTTTATATAATATAAAATAAAAAGTTGGTGGTGAGCGAATTACAAGATAGTTTAATTTAGGTCAATTTTATTTTCAAAACGATGTGAAAAGTACGGTATAATTTAATAACGGTTTGATTTACTTAAAAAATATTAATATTAAATAGAACTATACCAATAAGATCAATTTATGATGAAAATTGGGTGATGGATAATACTTACTATACTATGGGAAAAGGGAATGATAACTATTGAAAGGGTGAAACAAATTCTTATTTTTATATCTATAATCTATGAATTATTATATTTTATTTTTTCAATTTTTATTGGAAAGTGTGTTGTGCAATCAACGTGGTTTGATGATGAAATATTAATAGTTTATTATGGATTGTCATAGCACATCTTCATCTAGTTTCCTTATTTTATAATATCTGGTTTCCTTATTTTATAAATTATTAATATTATATTTATTGCACAATATTTTTATATCAAATTAGTGTATAGATGAGTTATTTTATTTTTAAATAAGAGTGTTTATTATAATAATTTATTAATTTGAATATTAAATTATTATTACTAATTTAATATTATTTGGAGTAGAATAGATGGCGATGAGGTGTACTTTTAAGTTATACTATGATGTGAAGGTTACATGTTGAAACTCAGCGGTAAAAAAATCCACTCATGTTAAGGGTTGGTATAAACCAAGATGTGAGTGTGATCCTGAGTGATTTTAAAAGTTGATATGCCCCTGTATCATAGTGTCTCTTGTTAAACCATTGGGAGATCGACCAGAATGTTGCATTACAAAACACTAATAACATTAAAAATATTGTTACTTCTAAGTTCAAGGAAAAAATGTGGTGTGAGAAAGATTTAGCAGCTAAAAGAAAATTAAGATATCATAAGGAGGTCGTCAACCCCACTATGGAAGATCAAAAGTATCTCTTTGTTTTAACTAGGTCAAAGAAGAAAATTAATATAGCCAAGATTAGAACGAACTCTCATGAGTGTCAGAGTACGCACAAAAGAAACATAAGCAAAACATATGCACAGTAGAAATCATGAGACAACAAATTTAACATGGTTCACCCAACCAATCTGGGCTACATCCACCAAACAGAGGCATCAACAATCTTACTATTCAATAGGAGATTACAATAACATAATTCCTCACAAATTCTCAGCTCAAATATCCTCTACGGGCTTACATTTTATAGGTGGGAGTAGAAAACTGAATCATAAATTCTCTCACAACAAATATAGGATGCAATAACTCCTCCTTAGGAATAACTGGAGCCAACTTAGCAAAAAATCCTATTGTTGCCACATACATGAGATTTTTTCCAAAATTAATTAACAGAAAAATCTCAACAATCTACACCTTGACAACAATTAGCCTGATACCCTATTCCTTTATTATTTTATCTTTTCTGCAAGCCAAGAGAAGCTAGACACCAACGTAGCTTCTCTAACAAAACTGGTTTCGTGAACATGTCTGCATAGTTTTCCTTTGTATGCACTTTTTCAAGAGAGACTCCCCTTTCAGTGATAATCTGTCTTACAAAATGGTACTTGATAGGTATATGCTTTGACTTACTATGATAGGCCAGATTCTTAGCCAAATGAATTGCACTTTGACTATCACAAAATAACTTGATGTTGTCCTGTAACCTACTAAACTCACCAAACAAACCTTTCAACCAAATTGCTTCTTTGCAAGCATGTGAAGTGGCTATGTATTCTGCTTCAGTATTGGATAAAGCAACAATATTCTGTAGCTTTGACATCCAGCTAATAGCTCCACCTGCAAGAGTAAAGACATACCCTGATGTTGACCTTTTCTTATCCAAATGACCTACAAAATCGGAATCAACATATCCGCAAACAAATTCAATACTCATGTTATAAGTGATACAATAATCACTTGTGCCTCTCAAATACCGAAGCACCCATTTCACTGTTGACCAGTGTTCTTTTCCTGGACTTGCCATATACCTACTGACAACCCCAACAACATGTGAAATATCTGGTCGAGTACAAACCATCGCATACATCAAGCAACCTACTACATTGCATATGGAATTCGAGACATATATTCTTTTTCTTCATTTGTATTAGGACATAAACTAGAAGAAAGCTTAAAATCGGATGCTAAAGGGACTGAAACAGGCTTCACATTGTTCATACCAAACCTCAAGAGTATTTTCTCAGTATACTTCTGTTGTGATAGCCATAGCTTACCATTGCTCCTGTCTCTGAAAATCTCCATGCCTAAAATCTGTCTTGTTGCTCCTAGATCTTTCATATCAAATGTCCTAGCCATTTGAGCCTTTAACCTATTGATCTCTATTATGCTTTTGCTTGCTAAAAACATATCATCAACATACAACACTAAGATAATGAACATGCCATTACTTAATTTCTTAAATTAAACACAATGATCATATACACTTCTTATATAATTTTGACTCATCATGAAAGAAACAAATTTCTTGTACCATTGTCGAGGTGACTGCTTCAGGCCATACAATGATTTCTTGAGCCTGCAGGCAAATTTCCTGTTGCGATTTTGAACAAACCCTTCCGGTTGTTCCATGTAAATCTCCTCATCTAAATCTCCATGTAAAAATGCAGTTTTAACATCTAGTTGCTGTAATTCTAAATCAAGTAAAGCAACTAATGCTAATACAATTCAAATTGAAACAATTTTTACAACTGGTGAAAATATCTCATGAAAATCAATGACTGCTTTCTGAGAAAAACCTTTTGTGACCAACCTTGCTTTGTACCTGTCCTCTGTATCATCAACACCCCTTTTCAATTTGTAAACCCATTTACATCCCACAATTTTTCTGTCTTTAGGAAGTTCTACCAGATCCCATGTGCCATTCTTGACTAATTCCATCATCTCGTCCTTCATAGCTTCTTTCCACTTTTCACTTTTAGAACCTTCTACAGCTTCCTGATAGCATAAATGTTCATCATCATTAGTGGTTAAAGCAACTGAAGTAACATTATCATCATACCTTTTAGGAGGACGTTTCATTCTTGTGGGCCTCCTTAAAGATGTTTTTGGTACTTCCACAATTTGTTGATTATTATATGTAGGAACTTCTTCATGATCTGCATCTGAAACATGTTCATGATCTACATCTGAAACTTGTTCAGGATCTGCATCTAAAACTTGTTCATCTTGACTATCATCAGTATTTGAACTGGTTTCAAACTGAATGTGTTGAAGCTTAGATACATTATCCTCTTTCAATTTATCATCTACATCTGGATTTTCAAGTGAAGATTCATTAAATTTAACATCTCTGCTAATAATGATCTTGTGAGTAGTAGGATCCCACAATCTGTATCCCTTAGTCCCATCACCATATCCAACAAAGATATATGTTTTTGATTTAGGATCTAATTTAGAACACTGATGTTTCGAAACTAGGGCATATGCATCACAACCAAAAACTTTAAGTTTAGAATAATCACAAGGATGACCTTTCCATACCTCTTGAGGAATTTTGCATCCTATTGCAGTTGATGGTGATCGATTTATCAAATAGAAAGTTGTAGAAACCACTTCTGTCCACAATTTCTTCTGCAAATTGGTGTTACTAAGCATACTTATTGCTCTTGCTAAAAGAGTCATGTTCATGCGTTCAACAACTCCATTTTGCTGAGGAGTATAAGCAATGGTTTTATGTCTTTCGATCCCAACATCCTTGCAATAATTATCAAATTCCTTTGAAGTAAACTCACCACCATTGTCAGTTCTTAGACATTTAATGGTTCTTCCAGTGATGTTTTCAACTAATGCTCTAAAGTGTTTGAAAACTGTGAATACATTTGACTTCTTCTTTAACATGTAGACCCACACTTTTCTAGAAAAATCATCAATAAAATATACAAAATATGACAATCCTCCGTATGAGGTTGTAGGAGATGGACCCCAAACATTGGAATGGATATAATCAAGGATTCCCGTACTAGTATGCTTTCCAGTTTTAAACTTCTGCTTGCTTTGTATCCCAAATAGACAATGTTTGCAGAAATCTAACTTAACAGACTTTAAATTAGGAAGTAACTTACGATCAAATAAAATCTTTAAACCTCTTTCGCTCATATGGCCCATCCTTTGATGCCATAAACGAATAGAATTACTGTCATTTTCAGATACTGTAGAAACATGATTTGACTTTGTTCTTCCTTCTAATTGAAAACGATTTCCAACCTTCTAATTGAAAAAGATTTCCAACCTTCTTTGCTTTCATTACTAGTTAAATTCCTTTATAAACATTCATTACTCCACCTTGAATAAAATTTTTATATCCATTAGTGTCTAGTACTCCTAGTGAAATGAGGTTTTTTCTTAGTTCAGGTACATGTCTTACATCAGTTAGAATTTTATTTGTCCCATCAAACATTTTAAGTTGGATGCTTCCAATTCCCACAATGTTACACGTGACATCATTTCCCATGTAAACTACTCCATCATTGATTGATTTATAAGTTTTAAACCATTCTCTATGAATGCACATGTGATTTGATGCACCATAATCTAACATCCAATGTTGATCATGATTAGACAAATTAACTGATAACACTTCATCACTCATACCTGAAATGGATGCCAGACCTGTATTTGTCATGTTTGCTTCTTTCTTCTCTGTCGAAGAGTCTTCTTTGGATGTTTGCTGTCTCTTCCAACAATCCTTCTTCAAATGTCCCGGTTTTCCACAAAACCGACATTTTACCTTACTCTTCTTCCCTTTCGACTTTGAACGTGAGTGGTTATGCTTACTGAAACGTCTTTCTTTAGAATGACCTTTGACCATCATTGCTTCTGATGTAGAGGTTTCTGAATTTGACCTCTTCCTTGTTTCTTCGGACAACAAAGTTCCAACAACATCATCACATTCAAGGGTTTCTGATGAACTAAGACTTATAGAAGTAACAAAATGATCTCATGACTCGGGCAACGAGCATAATAAAGTTATATCTTTATCTTCTAATTCAAATTTTACTTCTATACTTTCTAACTGCACCAGGAGAGTATTAAAGGTATTCAAATGATCAGTAATAGATGTACCTTCCTTCATGCACAAACTGTATAGCTGTCACTTCTGAAGAATCCTATCGGTTAAGGATTTTGTCATGTACAACTTTTCAAGCTTGGTCCACAAACCAGCAACAGTTTTCTTTGACACGATGTTAAACAAAACATCATCCGCCAAACAAAGTCGAATGCCGCTCAGTGCTCTTTCATCCAAGTCACTCCATTCATCATCTATCATGGTGTAAGGTTGTTTGGCTTTTCCCAACAATGCCTTCGCCACGCCTTGTTGCACGACTAGATCATACATCTTCACTTTCCAGATCTCGAAGTTGTTTTTGCCATTGAACTTCTTGTAGGAATATACAGGGGAAGTTCCTCAGACAGAACACCAGAAGGACTCCGCTCACAAACAGATCACAGATCAATACACCAGTATTTTGATGTGGTTAAAACCCTCAGAGAGGGAAACAGTCCACGGCCTGCGCCAACGTGGCTACTACAGGCAATTTATTAATAAAAGATTGAAAATTTACATAAGCTTCTCTCATGCACGGTTAACCTACAAATGACCCTCCATGCACTTTAAATAGAATTCATGGACCAATCGGGTGTCAAGCCACGGATCAAGTGTCGGTAATACCGAGGAGAGACTGAATTGTCGGATCACTACATATCGTGACCGTCGGATTGTAAGTTACAAATGTACATAGTAAAGAAACACACTTTACCTAACTCTATACTAGACCAAGTTATACTTAAATATTCCTACGTGTCGGAATATCCTAACATCCCCCCTTAAGAACAACTTGGGATAGGATTGAAGGATTTACAAATATGACACAATAGGAGAAGGAAGGAGGCACTAGAGCCTATCCCCCCTTAGTGACAACTTCCTGAACTCCAACCATAAATCGAAGTTTAGTGAACTTCGCCTCTGTGAGAGCCTTTGTGAAGATGTCTGCACCTTGATCATCTGTTGAACAATATTGCACTTCAAGAACATGGTCATGAATGAGCTTTCTGATGAAGTGCATGTGTAGTTCAATGTGTTTGCTGCGCTGATGCTGAACTGGATCTTTACAAAGCTGAATGGAACTTTGATTATCACACCAAAGTGTAGTCGGATGCTGCTACTAAAAACCAAACTCTAATAGGATCTGACAAAGCCACAAGGCTTCCTTACTAGCCTATACGACACCACGATAATCTGCTTCTGCTGAAGAAAGAGAAATGGAAGCCTATTTATTGCAAGCCCGTGTAATAGGTCCTGAACCAAGAGTGAACACATAACCAGCAGTAGGCTTCCGATCATCAGGGTCACCAGCCCAATCGGAATCAGTGAAACCAACCAATAGAGGAGATGCTTCAGCACTGTAATGAATGCCAAATTGAATTGTACCTCGAACATAACAAAGTATTCGTTTAGTTGCTTTCCAATGACTTTCACGTGGGGTTTGCATAAACCGAGCAACAAGGCCAACAACAAAGGAAAAATTCAGGACGAGTATGGGTTAAATACAAAAGTTTTCCGACAAGATGACGGTATAAGGTAGCATCAACTTCAGGGGAAGTACAATTGACTGAAAGTTTGACTCCAGACTGAGAGGGAGAAGGAGTTGGCTTACAATCTTCCATGTGAAAAAACCGTAGAAGATCACAGGCATACTTGGATTGGGAGAGGAAAATACCTTCCTTGGACTGCAAGACTTGAAGACCGAGAAAATAATGTAAATGTCCTAAGTCTATCATTTCAAACTCTTTTTAAGGCTGGACTTCACATGGTTAATAAGGTTTGGATCACTACCAGTGAGGATAAGATCATCAACATAAAGAACAAGAATGATAAGAGACTTTCCCTCTTTCTTGGTGTAGACAGTATTATCAGAATGACACCTAGAAAAGCCAGATTCTAAAAGAAAACTATCCATTTTGGCATACCAAGCCCGAGGAGCTTGCTTGAGACCATAAAGGGATTCCTTAAGATGACATACAAGGCTCGAGTCTGTTTGTATAAACCCAATAGGTTGTTCCATCTAGATTTCTTCATACAAGTCCCCTTGTAAGAAGGCGGATTTAACATCCATCTGATGGACTTCCCATTTGAAAGAGGCAGCAAGGGAAAGAACAAGGCGGACAGAGTTCATTTTGGCAACCGGGGGAAAAGGTTTCAGTATAATAAATTCCTTCAACTTGTGAAAATCCCTTAGCAACAAGTCGAGCTTTATGTTTATCAACTTTCCCATCTGGTCCATACTTGGTTCTGTAAACCCATTTGCATCTAGCAAGTTTGCGCCCCTTTGGTAGAGGAACAAGATCCCATTTATTGTTTGCCAATAATGAACGATATTCTTCATTCATAGCTGTGTCCCAATCTGGATGGCCTGAAGCTTCTTCAAAGGTGTCAGGATC
>APFE030090586.1:31254-57077 GCA_000404065.3 Pinus taeda
ATTCCTGAAAATGAATTTGAAGAGTGCTCCAAATGGATGTTATGCTTCTTCATTGCTGCTTCCAAGGCTTCCATCTTCTTAAAGCATTTAGATTCTAAGTGGCCATCTCGATTACAAAAGTGGCAATGTCTATCAGTCTTCTTCCCTTTGTTTTTATTTGCCTTATCATTCTGGTGAAATGATTTTTTCATTTTGAGGCTGAAATTGCTTAGGACCCTTGTTTGGTTTAGGACCATTCTTTTTAGGATATGACTTCTTAGGATTCTTTGAGTTTGGTTGCTGCTGGACGGTTAACGCTTTCTTAGAAGAGTTTCCAAGATTAAGAAGACCAAGGTGTAAGAGTTTTTCTTGTTCTCTTATTAAAGAATCACAAAAAGCATCAAAGGAAAGGGGCTTGTAGTCATGTCCTTGAGAAATGAAGGCTTCTCTTGTAGAATGGAAGGTGGAAACAAACACAGAGTAGGCTAGTCCCAACTTAGAAAGAATGCAATAGATAAGGGCACTGTCTGCTTTCTTAACTTTAACACCTTCCAAAAGAAGTCTAATGGTCTTGAACTTGGACAAGAAATCTTCAATGCAAGAAAAATCGTTGGGGTTTAATGTAAGCAATTCATTTTCAAGATGATGGGATCTAAGTTCATTTTTTATTCCAAAAACTTTAGTAAGCTGCTCCAATGCTTTATCAGGAGTATCAAGTTCAGCAATATGGAATCTAAGATCGGGAGAGATGGATATCCCTATCAACCCATGTGCTTGATCTTGCCTATTTTCTCATTTGGCCGTTTTCTCTTCATCTTTTGGCTTGGTTTCTTGGCCTGTGGTGATTCGGTAAAGACCTTTACTTCTAAGTAAATCCACAATGTAGGACCACCATTGGAAGTAGTTGGTGATGTCAAGGATAACTTGGCATGAACTTTCCATTTTTACAGAAACTGAAGCTAGATATGCTGAAACTATGTGTTCCAATGGAAAGAGCTTGAAAAATTAGGCTAGTTCAAAAAAACCGTTCTGAAAACGGCTTCCGGATGAAGAAGTTATGACCTTTTTAAAAAAAGGTGATGAAGGTGCTGGCAAAGTGCGGGAATGTGCGGAAATGAAAGAAAAACACTCCTGTTACACAGTAATTTGTCACCGTTTGTCACCGTCCCTATCACCCCTCTCCTGCATCTTGGAGGACTCATTCCAAGACTTGTGAGAACTGACAAGACTTGAAACCAGTTGCATTATTCACCTCTAAACATGAGCTTCATATGCCCTTAAGACATCTCTTGCTCTTTGCCCTTAAAAACAACCCTTTTTACATTAGTGTTGGTCCCCTGTGTTATGCCAGTGCCAATGGGGAAAATCCTATTGAAAGGGAACGCCATTAGCACTCTGTCCCAGAGTCATAATCGTGCCAACCATTTTGGGCAAAGTTTTGAACTAATCCAACCTCCGAAAGTTCTATCCAACTCATTCACCAACAGACTCGAAGTTAAGTGAGGATGGTTTGGCTTCGAATCTCCTTGGATGGGAAGTAGTTTGCCACCATTCCATGGAATTTTCCAAGTGATGAAGCCAAATCCATTATTGTTGTGATTGACCTTATCTCTTCCTTTTCCTCTATAAAAGCTTGTCTCCATGGCTTGAGCAAGCTAGTTCTGACTCTAGTGGCAATATTTGTGCTGAAAGGAAGATATCAAGAGATTGGAGTTGCAAGAGCCTTCTTTGTATCCATAAGGCTTTACCTAAGTAAGGAGACTTTGTCACTAAAGAGAGATAGAGCTTGTCCCTCACCCCTTCAAGCTTTTGCAAGACTTGTGTAGCTGAGCACCCAGCCAAAGGAGGACTTGATGTCAGGATGCTGGTTGTATTCTCCTTTGTTGATTATTAATAATAGATGACTATCATTATGGTTCCATTCTCGTTGTACTTGTAATGGTTGATATTGAATTATATCCTTCCTGAATGATGTATAACTGCATATATTAGATTTCACGCTTGTGTTTGTGCTGTTCTCTTTGTGTGCAGGTGTCCATTCACATGGATAGTGGAGGATTGTGACCGACCAAGGCAAAGGAACGTGGGCGACATCTCTTCTACAAACGGAAGCATTGGATCTCAAGTAGGTCTTCATCACCTACCCTTTATTTGCAATTAGGAACTTGCGTGATAGCATTGTTTGATTGTTGCTAGACCCGTTTTGGGCTAGTAGGGATCGCCTCTATCCGTAGAGGGGATTTACCTATCCAACAATTTGGCGACTCCACTGGGGAGTTTAGCTTGTTGTTTAATTTGTAAACTTAGACGGAGTCTGAAACACGACCAGATAGCCTTCGAAACACTATTTCCTTGCAGTAGTGAAGTAGATCAAAGCCGCTTCAGTCAATCTCTGGTTTGGTTTACAGACTGAACAATTTGGAGTTTGTCTTGCCTCTTTGATTTTCTTTTGTTTTCTTGCTTAGATAAGCTTTTGGAATTGAATTTCTTGTTGCCCCTTGTTTCCTTACTTGCTTAGAGGTTGTGACCCAAGCCCTGGACTGCGTATTTTTCTTTTGAAATTGGAAAACTTTGTTAGCACGGTTTTCTCCTTCACAGTCGCGCTAGTGGCCCTTGTTGCTAACTGACAACCCGTGCCAATCCCTGGTTAGCATGAGTTGCAGCCTGACAGTCGCACCAGGCCTCTTAGTTTTTCAACCCACTTGTTTGCCCGCTTTCTAAGCTTGGATTTTCTTTTTTCCACCTCTTTTTCAGTTGCTGGAGTGTGTTTGAGCCTTGTTTGACTGGTTCTCAACCTTTGTCCTTCGGGTGGTTTCCTCTTTCCATCGATTTCACACCTCAACCCTAGGGCATCTAGTGGCCGTGTGTGTCAAGCCTCCCTTGGGAGTTTTGGGTTCTTTGGTTTTCCAGTTAACCTTGCAATTGCTTTTCGCACCTGTTAAGTGATTGTTGAAGTGTTTTTGATTGATTTCCGAGTGACTTGCTCTTGCTTGCTTGGATTTCATTCTAGCCTTGTTTGAGCTTAGATCACATAGCTCATACAAAGCCTTGTTTTCCTTTCCATTTGGAGAAATGTTTAAGTGTCTTGGGATTTCATTGTGTCTTCATTGAGTGAATTTTCCTCTTTTCTCAGTGTTATTATCTTTCAAAATCCATTCTAGTGCATTGTGCTTTTGAAAAAAAAAGAAAATCAAATAATCTCTTTCGCGTTTAATAGTGAATGGAATAGGACTTTTTGATTTGTATTGTTGAAAGAAAAGTTTTGTTTATTCATCATTAGCTGCATTAGGGTGTTTGATTGATTGTGTTCATTTTGTTTGATTGAAATTCTTAACCTTCTCATAGTTAGTGTTCATCGAACGAAATGGCATTCTTTGGCATGTAGCTTGCATCTAGGAAATTGTGAAAGATCACATACGGTAGGACCTAAAATTGAAACTTAACTAAAGATCAACCATAAAATAAACTGAATCAACTTAAAAACGCATTGGAAAATAACACAAACATTCTAGAGGTCTAGGCTAGAGACGTGCTCCGGCGTCGTTAAACCTTGTCACTTTTGTTCTCACATTAAGGTTGGGTGATTCCTCCTGGTGTGGTTTGATTGTGGTCTAGTATGGACTTGGGCTCCCACGTACCGTCACGTATATATGGGGAGACTCCACTAGGTTTGCATCCTTGATCTATAGGAATCCGTGTCTGCCGCCTTACAAGCCGTAACGCACCGAACACAGCATTCGGGAAGATTGACTGCAGTACGGAAAGTCCTTGGTTTTCATACGATCGCCAAGGTGTATAAGCAATTTTACGGATTTTCTGGTAAACCCCTTGCCTAGTTTCTCCAGAGCAGTCAATTTTTGATCCTTTTCGGACTCTGTAAAAGAAAAGGCTCTATTGAGCATTTGTCACTTCGGGCTCTTTAAACATTCGAAGGCGACTACAGTCATCTTTTGTCCTTTTCTCAACTCTTAAAACATGAAAAGGTCAAGTTGTGTCCTAATGTCATAAAAATTTATTCGGCCACGATAACATTCACCTTGGTATATCTTGTTTGCGTAGTTTGAGTAGGGTCTCTTATCGTTAGTTTCCTTAGGGTCTTTGTTTGATCATCCCGATGGATCCATCAATCCCGTCTCCTGTCCCAAGTGGCCAAGGGTCTCCATCTTCTGTTGCCCCTGAGACGCCGGTTTGTGACACTCTTCCTATTGTTCCGAGTGTCCAACTGTTGAACTCTCGTGCTCCAGAGGACGAGCTTTACGACTTGTTTTGGAACCCTGTTTGGGAACCCTCTGAAGAGGATTTTCCCACTACTCCTGTTGGTGTTGCATCTCCGATGGCTTCTTCTGATATGGAGGATACATATCCTATGTCAAGTGGGACGCTCGTTATGTCGAGTATTGATACTGCCATTTCGGCTACATCCCCAGTCATCTCTATGCCCTACACCGTTACACCTCTCGGTATCACGGTGCCGACACGCTATAGATCTTTGAGGGATGCTATGAACTCTGCAGCTTCCTCTTCTATGTGGGATCAAAACATCATCCCTACCACAGGACCATTTGTTTCCCAAGTTCACCATAGTGCTGTTACAGCAGTCCCAACCAATCTGACCGTTTGTGTCACGTCATCAACTCCAGTTGTTAGTGCCGTTACAGCATCTTCTGCTGTCACTTTTGTTGCAGGCCCACCTCGAGGTCCAGTACAAAGTGGTAAATCGACACATACTGCGAGAGTTGTCCACCCCGCAAGTGGTGCCCCTCCTCCTTCTGATGCTATGTCAACAGAGGAGGCATACTCCCAGTACTTGCACAATGTCCAGAACCCAGGTGGGCAAGGCCCCTATTATGATCCTGTCAATCATTATTTGTATACCTCCTTGCCGGAAGAGCCCTATGTTGAGGCTTCAGTTGCGTTGAACTTGGCTTGGGGTACTGCCGGATATGGCGGTGGCCAGTACCATGAGGTTCAAGGATAGCCATCTCAAGGACCACCCTACCAGGGTCAACCATCTTACTCGCAGCCTAATCATGGGCAGCAGTATTATGGCCAAAATTACCCAAGTCAACAAGGAGGCCCGCAAGGAGAACCCTATCAGGGACAACCTTTAGCCTCTAGTGGTCCTTCTTTCACGTATCTTGGGCAACCTTCTGGAAACCCAGGACAACCCAATGGTCAGCAAGGACAACCTGGGACCCAACAGGGCTACCCTTCGGGACAACCCTATGGGAACCCGGGACAACCTTACGGTCAGCAAGGTCAACCCGGAAACCAGCAAGGCTACCCTTCTAGGCAAGGGGGCCAGCCTACCACTCAGCAACCATCTGGTCTACAAGGACAATCTTCGGTTGTGCAAGGGAAGCCCCTCGCTTAGCAAGCTCGACCTTCTGGGCGAATGGGGCTGTCTCAGATCCAACCAGGACAACCTTCCGGCCAGATGGCCCAGCATTCAGGCCAGTACCAATCTCGGCCTCCTTATTCAGGTGGGTATCAATCCCAACCTCCTTATTCAGGTGGGTATCAATCCAAACCTCCTTATTTAGGTGGGTACCAATCCCAACCCCCGTATTCAGGTGGGTATCAATCCCAATCTACTCATCAAATGCCGCCTGGTTCCCAGGCTCAGTATGGATACCGGAAACCCCAGGGGAAAAATCAATATACCCCGTATCAAAATTACCAACAGCCGCAGGGAAACCCTTATCAAAATTATCAACAACCTGCTGGGCAGTATGGTAACCAATGGGGCACTGGGGGGCAGAACCAGTATTCACCACCCGGATCTAGAAATAACCCTTATGGACAAAATCCTTTTGGACAAGGCCCTTTTGGACCTGGTCCATCGGGACAAGGCCAGTGGGGGCAAACGGGAACTGGATGGAATTCTGGCTCTACCTCATATCCAGGACAAATGTCCTTCAACCTGCAGCTACCATTTCTAGCGACGTTGGAACTGCCCGATGTGTCGAAGTTAACAAATGATCCCATTTTACATAATCCAAAATGGCCACCAGTTCCAACTAAGATACCTAGTGATTGTCCCAAATTTGACGGAAAAGCCGGAGAGGACCCTCAAGCTCATGTGATGATGTATCACTTGTGGTGTTCATCTAATTCATGGCTCGATGACTCGATTCAACTTCGCCTCTTTCAGAGGACTCTCACTGGTTCTGGCGCTAAATGGTATATTGAATTGACCCACGCATCATTTCAAGATTTTAACTCATTGGCCATGGCATTCCTTACTCACTTTCAGTTACCCATTCGGTACGAGACAGGGACTCACCTCCTTACGTCTCTTAAGCAGGATACATCTACGCATATCTCCAATCATATACATGAATGGAGAAGGCGTCGCAGGTTGATCAAGTTTTGGATTCCTGATCAACTCCTCACCGACTGGTTGACGACTTCCTTTGTCCCTATGATTGCACGGGACACTGCTATGGGAGCCTATGTGACTGAAGAGCAAGCAATCGCGCGTGCTTAGTACCTGGACTTAGTTTACTCTCAGTCTGGTACCTTTTATGAGTATTTTCCGGACGCCCCAAGGCTCGGTACATCCAAGGCTCCACCGAAGCCATCTGTCGATGGAGTCATTGTCTCTGTGAACCGGGCTTCTAAAAAATCATCGTCAAACCTTGGGAAGCAAAATTCAAGTGCCTCTAATGAAAGCACTTCTCAGGGTCGTTCAAATTCTGGTAATACTTCCGAGGTCAACGCCGTTCAGTCCACCACAGCGGGCAAGGCGTCGAAAGGAAAGAAAAAGGAAAAGGGAAAAATAAATCTGAGCAACCTAAACAGGAATCCTCAAAACCTCCAGCTAAGGAAGGAGCTAAGTGCAAACCCAAGTATCCTTGCCTTATTTGTGAAGAGGCTAACTATACTAAGGACTGCCCCAAGCGGTCCGAAGTTAGTCGTTTGTTAAAGGGTGCTCCTGGGGTTCCTGCGGTTCTTAAAGAACCTTTTCCCTCTCAGGAAACTCAAATGGTGGCTGATCCATCTTCTTCTCCCTTCGGTTCCCAAGTCTTCATGGTCGGATCTATTCTCGTTCATGTAACGACTCAAGCAAAGGAGTATCCGTTGTCTGCCGGGAAGGAGCCCAAGGTTCCCTCAAGTGCTCCTTCGTCCAGCTCTGGTCCCCTCCATATCGAGAGACCGAGTACTGAGACGACAATCTGACCCCCTCCTAAGGGGGTACTCACAAGATCTTCTTACAATCCGAATGCTCGTGCTGCCCAGCACTATAGCATCGTAGAGGACTTAGCGTAGGCTCCGTC
Source organism: Pinus taeda (assembly GCA_000404065.3). Lineage (NCBI taxonomy): Eukaryota > Viridiplantae > Streptophyta > Pinopsida > Pinales > Pinaceae > Pinus > Pinus taeda. The sequence continues at coordinate 38,514 of APFE030090586.1, forward strand.
GGCTATGTGTGCCTTAGAAGTTCTCCAGAGCTGCCCCCCCCAGTGGAAGTCCCTGCTATTGGCCATCGGTGGCATCGACCCAGAGAATTCGGATCTGGTTACCTTCGACCTCGAGAGCCATGTTCTTCGACTACCTCATCAGATCGCTTTTCTCATTCAAGTCGTCATCAATTCCAAAACAATCCATCGTACAATTATTGATGAAGGCACATCAACTTGCATTATGTCTATTGCTTGTTGGAAAGCGATCGGGTCCCCGACTCTGAGCCAGTCTCCAACGACCTTGGAAGCTTTCAATGGGAGAGAATCCCGTCCTTATGGTATTATTCAACGATTACCAATCACCTTAGAAGGGAAAACCGTGGAAGTAGAAGTTGAGGTCGTTGACGCGAATCTCACATATAACCTCCTTCTAGGCCAGAGTTGGACGTATGCCATGCGTGTCATAGCTTCATCCCTCTTCCGTGTCATTCGTTTCCCTCATTAGGGGATAATTGTCACGGTTGACCAGCTTTCCTTCTTCGCTTCCTCTTCTGAGGGAAATGTACCTTTCATTGAACATGCCTCCATCCCTTTTGAGAGTGTGGGAGCTGGGCTTTTCAAAGACCCTACCCTCATGGGTGTCTTCTCCCTCCCACCTCCGAGCCTTGCTTTGGTCTCTGCTCGCTCTGATCCTTCATTGCACTCTATTGCAACCCTCGGCCCCTCTGCCAAAGGGGGCACCGATCCTCTTGCTTGTAAACCTCGCTTGGCCGGGGGGCATGGGTAGATCATCGATGCCGTTGACCATTTTATACAACAGGCCGAGTGATGCCTACATTATCTGGGCCGGTTATGCAACAGTGCGATAAGGCAAAGTCCTGAAAAGGGCTTGACTTGAACTGAGTATCATGTGCGCACTTTATTTTTGTACATGCGTATTCTTTTCAGAGTGTGTTGTGTGTGTGCGTGTTTATTTAGTTTTTATCTCATTGTTGGCGTGATTGCCGCTTATTGTGTCTTTTGCTTCTTGAACAGATGTCTGGATCGCCTTACATTGGTTTCGCTGATGGTGCTTCCCGCAGTACTCGCAATCTGTCATCTGCGGCATGGGTGATCTACGATCCTCATGGTGAGTTAGTAGATTTTCAAGAGGTGTGTCTGGGTTGTACAATGAACAATGTGGTTGAATATAGTGCTGTAATTGAATTATTAGCCGAGGAAATTAACCTCGGAATCTGCACATTGTTTGTAAACTTAGATTCTCAACTTGTAGTCCACCAACTCAACGAAAGATATTCCGTCAGAGATCATCGCATTTTAAGGTTGTATTTACGTGTTAAGTTATTGGAAAGAGATTTTGATTACATTACTTATCATCAAATTCCAAGAAGACTTAATGTAGTAACCGATGCATTAGCTAACTATGTATTGGACAGACATTTGCATAATATGTAAATGAACATGATACAAGAAGCATGAAATGCAATAAACCATAACACCATGTATATATATATATATATCATGTGGCGCAATGAGGCGCTCAAAAAATAAAGGTACATGTATGATAGAGTCTGTGTTCTCCGTACATCTGAGACACACGTCTCTCAAAAAATATGCAGAAAGTAAACCCTAGGAGTCTAAGCACGGTGGTTCTCATGATAGCACATCACCGCTCACACCAATTGTCTCAGCAGACGGTGGACGCGAGTCGGAACCCCTACTGCGTGCCTCTGATAAGCGAAAGGCAAGTCTGCCAATCTGGCATAACCGGGAATCCCTTGGGCAAGTCCCTCGAGATTCTATATCAGCTCCTCCCCCACGACACCTCCTGCCTTAGGGTCGGCTGCAGGTTGGCCTCTTCGCGCTGTAGGGGATAGCCCGGCTGGTCGCTCTGGGCCCACATCTACATATACATATAGTCATTATTATAATAGGCATGTATTAAAAAAGACAAAAAAAAATGAAAAACATCAAAATCAAGGAGTTCATACCTAACTCCTCCTCCCATTCCTCCCCCTCTGGTAGTGGAAGGTCTGGGTCCCCCATGAAACTAGTTCTTGCATAAGGCCAATCCTGGATCACGATCAGCTGTCGATGGAGCCATATGAAGAACTCAGGATGCCATGACATCTCCTGGCCTCCTCCTCCTCTGGGCATCAATGCTGCCCAGTGAGCCATTCTAGGCTCGTGTGGCAATGGATCTGCCACCACGGCTCTCTCGATCTGGAATAGTGGTATTCGTTCCAGGAAGAACGATACCACGATCAAACCATATGCAAACTGTTTCGTGTCCACTCGCTTGCAATTTGTGAGCTGCCTCTTAATATTAGTAGTCACAGCTGCAGCCCAGTTAAAGATGGTCGGACTGAGGCATTTAGTTGCAAGTATCAGGTGGTTCTTTCTGGCCTCGTGGGGTGCTTGTACCCCGGCTACACGTGTGATGGTGAAGAGAATGGCCTTCAGAGTCAAATCCCAGATGGTGTTGATTAGCACCTTAGAACTCTGCTGCCCAAATTGTGCTTCCGAGCACACTCGAGCTTTTACTTCAACAACCTTCTCCCGGGAAGGTCTACTACCAGTAAAAATAGGAACCGCCCCTCTCCGTGACAGTCCCGTGATGAAGTATACATCCGAGACCTCAAGCTCTAAGGTCTGATTCCGTAGACGAAACACTTGGTTGTCCACGTCCCAAGCATCAATGGTAAACTGGAGCAACTCAGGTTGCGACCGCATGTATGATGTGAGGAAGAATTTTTTAAGGCCACAATCCCTCAGGGCGTTCATGCACCCCTCATCCTCAATTGCTGAGGCATCCACAATATCATGTTCTCTTTCTTTCCATTCTACCACCATTTTGACTTGTTTCCTGCACCCACAAGGACAAATTTACATTCATTAGGACATTGGATAAATTATAATCCAGGGAAATTTCAAATTGAATGGGTAAAATTATGAGAAAAATTAGGTCGCTCGGTTAGCGCTACTATTTCTAAAACAGTCGCGCTAATGGCGTGGCTCCCTTGGGTATTTCACCCCATTAGCGCGGGTCCGTGCCGGATACCCGCGCCAATGGGGCGAAGCCCTAATTTTGAAATTCCCCCTTGCTGGGGCTCAATCAGGAACCAAATGAATAAAAAATAGTATAAAAATGGAGCTAAGGGAAGCACCTCTTACCTGGAGCTAACGAGATCGCGAATGGTTGCACGGATTGGTCATGTTCCCCGCCTGAAGTTTGCCTCCCAAATGGACCCTTTTCACTCTTCAAGAGGTAAATAGTAAAAGTAATTCTATTTCTACATTTTCACCCTATTTATGAGCTTTTTAACTCAATTTTTGGAATATTTTAATATCTTTTTGGTCGAAAATGGGTTTTACGTTTACTTCTTGTGCAGCAAAAGGTCTTTTACGCAACTTCGATGGTGAAACGAGTTGTATTTTATACTTTTTTGGACTCGGTAATACACGAAAAAGTCACTTTGGAGTCATCTTTTAGCTATTTTCTGACTCGCTAAACATGAAAAGATTGCTGAGTTATTCCTCTTGACTCGTTAAACGTAAATAAGAGGCGGTCGTTTTTAAACTCTTTTTCCGACCGTATAAAGAATGAAAAGATCTTTATAAGAAGAGCTTCAGCATAAATCACATGAAAAAGACCTTTGTCAATGCGTTTCGAACCAGCTAGTGTGGTTCATCGTCAGGACAAGTTGAAGAAATAGATCTGGCCTAGCAAGTTAAATAGACTGAGCAGAGACTCCAACAGCTACATAACGACTATTTTTGACTCTAGGACCACATAACGGCTATTTTTGAGTCTATGTCCTAGAGTCAAAAATAGCTGTTATGTGGTCCTAGAGTCAAAAATAGCCGTTATGTAGCCGTTGGAGTCTCTACTCAGTCTATTTAACTTGCTAGGACAGATCTGTTTCTTCAATTTGTCCTGACGATGAACCACACTAGTTGGTTCGAAACGCGTCGACAAAGGTCTTTTTCATGTGATTTACGCTGAAGCTCTTCTTATAAATATGACTTATCACAGAAGCCTCAATTCTACAATGAAAATATTGTTGGGCCTTTGTCATTTCAGGTTCGTTAATGGGAACAAAACGACGTGATATCGGTCGCTTTTTTTACTTTTTCGGATCGATGTCACTACTTATGAAAAGTACTCCTCGGTCGTAATGATCGTTCGGTTCTTTCGAGCTTCGTTTTATACTTTTTCAAGCTCGAGAGATACAACTTTACAAAAAAGGACACCCCTAGAGTCTTCTTTTCGCTGTCTTTTCAAACTCTCTAAACATGAAAAGACGCCAAGTTCTTCCTTTGTTAGACTCGTTAAAACTTAATGACATCGGATTTCGTCGAAATGATGCCTCTCAAGCATATGCTATCCTCGTCAAGCTTGCCATCCAAAAATAACCACGTACTCGCCAGAAATGGTGGGGGAATAAAGGAATCATAATCGTCATCATCGGCAGTATGTCGCTCTTGAACATGGCACTTTCTGCATTCGTGTCTGGGTGGGGACATCTCATCTCGCTTCACATTGCCTCCATGGTTTGGGTTATCCTATTTGACCATTCATCTGCTCATCGTCTCGTCATCATGACCCCTGATCATTTGACCTCAAATACGCCAAATCCGTCATTGTGCCACCGATATGTTCAAGAGAAGTTGACCTCTGCAAGAATACTCAACCTCCCTCTGATATCTCACACAAAACATATTGTCTCTCTCCGTCTCGTGTCGATGATGTGGGAAACATTATGGCCCACCTTCGATCAAGATCACTTCCTGTCGAGTTCAACTCATTATCCAGGAAAGTGACCTAGAGACTCCCTTCAGGTACCTTGGAGCCTGCATGCCTCAATGGCAGGTTCTTTGTGTTCGACGCGAGGTTTTCATCATTGGCCCCCGATCGGATGATTCTACGGGTGTTTGACACCGGCTCATTCATTCACACGCTGTGGATTGTACCTATAGTACCTTGAGGACCATCATCATTATTGGTGGCACCTATCGCGTCTGTTAACAGTTTTCATCATTGACTGGTAATCAGACGATGTTCATGCATGTTTGACTTCGACTCCTATATTCACATGCTTGAACTTGTACTATGTTCGAGTCAAGTTGGAGCGCAAGGCCCCGGGGTATGCATATTGAGATCTGGGTTTCATTTTGTGGATTATTGTAATCATTACATGACTCATTCATTGGATGGCTATGACCATACCTGAGTCCATTCATAGATCCTCATCGGATGGCTCCGTCCATGCCTGGGATCCAATTTTTATACTCTGTTACGGATGGCTGCGCCCATACCACATATATATCATGTACTTGAGATATTAGTTGTACTTCTTTTCGCATGTTCTCCAACGGCAGTGTTTTCAGTCACACATGTTCTTGTAAAGCACTTCACACCTCTCTCTCTCGGGCCTCATGCTTTAGGTGGCATCTGTTACACAGTAAGTTCTCACCATTTGTCACTGTCCCTGTCACCCCTCTCCTTCATCTTGGAGGACTCATTCCGGGACTTGTGAGAAGTGACAAGACTTGAAACCACTTGCATTATTCACCTCTAAACATGAGCTTCATATGCCCTTAAGACATCTCCTGCTCTTTGCCCTTAAAAACAACCCTTTTTACATTAGCGCTGGTCCCCTGTGTTATGCCTGCACCAATGGAGAAAATCCTATTGAAAGGGCGCGCCATTAGCACTCTGTCCCAGAGTCGCAATCGCGCCAACCATTTTGGGCAAAGTTTTGAACTAATCCAACCTCCGAATGTTCTATCCAACTCATTCACCAACAGACTCCAAGTTAAGTGAGGATGGTTTGGCTTCGAATCTCCTTGGATAGGAAGTAGTTTGCCACCATTCCATGGAAGTTTCCAAGTGATGAAGCCAAATCCATTATTGTTGTGATTGACCTTATCTCTTCCTTTTCCTCTATAAAAGCTTGTCTCCATGGCTTGAGCAAGCTAGTTTTGACTCTAGTGGAAATACTTGTGCTGAAAGGAAGATATCAAAAGATTGGAGTTGCAAGAAGCCTTCTTTGTATCCATAAGGCTTTACCTAAGTAAGGAGACTTTGTCACTAAAGAGAGAGAGAGCTTGTCCCTCACTCCTTCAAGCTTTTGCAAGACTTGTGTAGCTGAGCACCCAGCCAAAGGAGGACTTGACGTCAGGATGCTGGTTGTATTATCCTTTGTTGATTATTAATAATAGATGACTATCATTATGGTTCCATTCTCGTTGTACTTGTAATGGTTGATGTTGAATTATATCCTTCCTGACTGATGTATAATTTCATATATTAGATTTCACGCTTGTGTTTGTACTGTTCTCTTTGTGTGCAGGTGTCCATTCACGTGGATAGTGGAGGATTGTGACCGGCCAATGCAAAGGAACATGGGCGACATCTCTTCTACAAACGGAATCATTGGATCTCAAGTAGGTCTTCATCACCTACCCTTTATTTGCAATTAGGAACTTGCGTGATAGCATTGTTTGATTGTTGCTAGACCCGTTCTGGGCTAGTAGGGATCACCTCTATCCGTAGAGGGGATTTACCTCTCAACAGCTCTTTCAACAAAAAGGGAGATTGAAACCCAAGACCTCATACTCTCTTAATTAGCTTTGAACCAAGTGAGCTATACAAAAAAGATAGAGAGAGAGATGAGAGAGAACGGGGGGGGGGGGGGGGGAGCTTTGTTTTCTTTTAGTCACAGATGCTTTGGATTGCGTGCTTGCTTGAGAAAACTATTTTTCTCCCTACAAAACAAAAACACAAAACCCAACACGGACATGCAAAGAAAACAAGCGTTACGGCTTAAAGTTAGCTTTATCCGGAAACTAAATATTTTCCTCAATGTTTCTGATTTTCTGAGATCACACTAAGGTGCAGGGAAAGGAGCATACGCATGAGAAAAATTCTTCCTTTCTGTTTCTGATTTTCTCAAATTGCACAGAGTCGCAGGGCAAAGAGCATACGCAGAAATGAAAGGTATAGATTTCGTAAAAAAATTAGCTAAATTAACCGAAACCGAAATAAACAGAGAGAAAATAACAGTAAACTGCAAATAAACATTGTATACCTCCAAATCTAAAAAATGACGCAGCTAGGGCTACCGGAAACCTTTTCACATGAAACGAAAGGGGTTCCTCACTGGAACAGATGCTCCCAACACAACAGAGCAGTCCTCTCAGCTCGAAAGCAGTGAAAAACAACAGATCTAGGAGATGGAAGTCGTATGCAGTTCTACCGGCTTCAGATTTAGATCAACAACGGACACGACCCTCAAATAGCTCTGATACCATGTAGAAATTTAGAAGGTAAGTTCCTCAGACAGAACACCAAAAGGACACTACTCACAAATAGATCACAGATCAATACACCAGTATTTTGACGTGGTTAAAACCTCAGAGAGGGAAACAGTCCACGGCCTGCGCCAACGTGGCTACTACAGGCAATTTATTAATAAAAGAATGAAAATTTACATAAGCTTCTCTCATGCACGGTTAACCTACAAATGACCCTCCATGCGCTTTAAATAGAATTCATGGACAAATCAGGTGTCAAGCCACAGATCAAGTGTCGGTAATACCGAGGAGAGAATGAACCGTCGGATCACTACATATCGTGACCGTCGGATTGTAAGTTACAAAATGTACAACGGTAAAGAAACACATTTTACTTAACTCTATACCTAACTCTATACTAGACCAAGTTGAACTTAACTATTTCCTATGTGTCGGAATATCCTAACATAGTCCCACTCATGATTTTCCTTAAAAATTGTTGCTTTTTCCTGCAAAGTTTTAGTTAATTTTGTGAGAAGTTTTAAGACATCAAGTTATAGTTATGAAGTTCTGAAATTTGCACCCATACCCACAATTTCACTTGAAAATTGTTGGTTTTTTGTTCAAATTTTTAATTAAATTTGATAACAAGTTTTTAAAAATAAAATTATAAAATTTAAGATATGACAACATTATTCGATGATTCATTCGTACTATACAGCTTGAGTGGGCCTAATGGTTAAGAGCATGTGTTTCCTCCTAAGAGGTTACAAGTTCAAAACCAAAGGGGGGTAGAGTATGTATGCCTTCGTAGACTTAACATTCAAATTGTTGCATGGAGGTGGGTCTCTTGTCCCATGAACAAGGGGGTCTTATACACCAATTTGGTGTCTGGCTTAGTTGTGATCTTAAAATTAAATATTATTATTAATAATAATATTAAAATAATAATTAGGATAGAATTTTGTAGAATTTTTCTCAAATCAGCTAGCTTTGATACCATATAGAAGTTTTTCTACAAATCGGTTAGCTCTAATACCATGTAGAAATTTCCCACCTATAGATCACCTCGTAATGCAATGTACTAAAGAAAAACACTTGATCTATCTCTACAAACAATTTAGTGGAAGCTTAATCAACCATGAGCAACATCAATAGGAACACATATAATTGATAAGAAGGAATTAATCACACATAACACAGAATAATATACCCAGGGAAAGCACCTGCCTAAAACCTCATCTCTATAACACTTGATCTATCTCTACAAACAATTTAACGGAAGCTTAATCAACCATGAGCAACATCAATAAGAACACATATAACTGATAAGAAGGAATTAATCACACATAACACAGAATAATTTACCCAGGGAAAGCACCTCCCTAAAACCTCATCTCTGTATTATCATACAAATGGAAATATAGTCTGGATTACACAAAGCCTTAGCTCGGAAACTATCCAACTCTGAGTACAATCCCTCTGCTGCTCATAAACAGTCAAAAGCTTCTCAAAAACCTTCTCCTTTGCCCTCCAAGCCTCCTATTTCCTTGTGCAATTTCCTTAGAGTCCAGTGATGTCACATGTGTGAATTGACCTCTTCACACACTCACTAACCTCTAGTTTAACTGCACAAACCTAAAAGAAATAAATCCTCATCATGGATGTGCTTCCCTTATAGGAAAAATATTCATCCAATTGATAGTACGTTGTCCCTTCTCTGATCTCAACTGAGTCTCGGTCTGAACTGACATGCATGAGTTGTTTAAGCTATAATATTAAGTTATATGAAAATACCAGTTGTTACATGCATGCAAGCATTAACAAACTAAATATCATTAACTTAACAACTTGTTAAATTAATCTAACTGGACTTTACTGAGTTAACTGAGCCAACTAATTACAACTCATCCTTATCTCTTTAACTGATGGATAAATTCATCAATTAATAGATAATTGTTGCATGTCCTTACATAGACTTCAAGTTTGTTTTTCCTTAACTAATTAATTAATTAAGATTAATTAATTAATATTTTAAACTACTAGTAAGACCAAATTCGTTTTTACTTCCTATTGTTAGACCACGCACTGTTAAAAATAGGAAGGGACCCAGAAATGCTACTTTTAGAACTTTCTATTTTTAGCAGTTTCACCTATCACCCAGTGTGGCCAATGACCTTACTAGCCAGATTGTTATTTTTAGACATGCTATTTTTAATAAATCTATTTTTAGCACATTCTAAATTTAACATTTCTTGTTGCACATTTTTCATCAATTAAAACACTAAAATGTTAAGATTTTATGATCCAAAACTAGCCAACTCAAAAGCAAAAATACAATAAATTAAATTTTTTAAGTTATAATGATTCATTACCAAAGTCTACGAAACCATTTACATTATTTGTAAAAGCAATTTGAGCCTTAAAAAAAAGCAGACAAATTTTCATAGACGTTTAACATTTTAATTTATTATCATTTATATACAGTTATCTTTAATTTGTGATTTTATATTAAAATTAATAATGGATTATTTTTATTGTAATTAATTAATTATTTTTTTAATTTTAATTATTTGTTTTTAAATAATAAAATTTTAAGTTAACACTGAGTTGAGATCGAGAAGAGAGTTTTTAGCATGCTTGCTCGTATTGTTCGAATATGATTTTTTTGTTTTTTAGTTTTTTTATTTGTTGTTATAGTTGTTGGAAGAATAATTTGTTATTGATGTTAAAGAATGACTTATTACAGATATAGATGTCATAGATTCAAAGAGCATATTAAGTTTTTTTATCGATTTAATTTATAGTTGAATTAATATAAATATTACACAATGAATAAGGAAGTTTTTATACATCAAATTTGGTGTCTCTCGTTTGGTTGTGACTTTAAAAATAAATATCACTATTATTATTAATAATATTAAATAATAATTAAAACACTAAAATTTTAACATTTTATGATCGAAAACTAGCCAAAAAACTCGGATAAATTAAATCGCGTAAAATTATAAATGATTCATTACGTAAACACTACAAAACCATTTAAACATTATTTGTAAAAGTAATTTGAAACTTAAAGGATATACGAGACACAATCATTTTCATAGACCTTTAACCTTGTAATTTGTTATTATTTATATACATTTATCTTTAATTTGTGATTTTATATTTAATTTAATTAATAAATGGATTATGTTTTATTGTAATTAATTAATTAATTTTTTAATTTTCATTATTTAAGTTTTTTTAAATAATAAAATTTTAAGTAAAAAAATGGTTGAGATCAAGAGGAGAGTTTTTAGCATGGTTGCTGGTATTGTTCGAATATGATTTTTTGTTGTTCATATCATTAAGTTGTTTTCTAGATTTTTTATTTGTTGTTACAATTCTTGGAAGAGTAATTTGTTATTGATGTTAAAGAATGACTTAGTAAAGATAAGGATGTCATAGATTCAAAGAGCATACTAAGTCTTTTATCGGTTCAATACATGGTTGAATTAGTATAAATATACACAATGACTTTTCCATTTTCTTATTCATCTCGACCAAGGAAGACAAAATAAGAAGCTCAAACATAAGGTAGAAAGACAAAGTTCATAGCTCATTAATTTAGAGGCAAGACAAAGCAAGAATTTGTTATTATTCTCTATGTTTTGGATTATGTTTATTGGTGGATTTTTGTTTTTTTTTTAGCCGTCTTGTGTTGGAATACAACCATTGTTGCCTTGTAAGGCCTCCTCCCACATTTACACTAATTCACAAACTCTCCAAGATAAACATGAGATGAGAGTTACTATGCAAGACCTGATTTCCAACATGCACTTATGGAAAATGGGGTCCACATGTCCAGAACTGATTGCAAACACCCAATGACAAATGACCACACTATTATCATCCTAACTTGACCCAACACTATTTCTTTTCAGTTTCATTTCCTTAATTTTAACACAACTTTCTATTTTTGGCTATTTTTCGGTTCTAAACTTCTGAGGTCATTTTGAGGGCATAAACAACATTTTCAAGGAAAATGGAGACACCAAAAGAATGTTAAAATCTAAATTACAATTCTTTTTCTTGGTCTTGTCATGGAAATCTTCGAAATGAGGTATTATGATAGTCAAACGGAGATCATATGCCAAAGTTACAACCCCGAGAAGTTGGAGGTCAAAATTACTGATTTATACAATCACTGTGTGCATAGTACCTATAGGTTATAAATACATATATGTTTACTAATTCAATAAGATCACTAGAGAATCATCCAGAAGGCTCTATGTCCTCTCAACTTAGCAGAAGCAACGCTATTAGTCCATATATTCATCAACCAATCAATGACTAAACAAATTCATTCTAAGAGCCATAGATAATACACATCATATAACCATCATATAACATAACCAACATAAACACGATGGCAACTTATCCACAATATCACCAAATAATCACTACAAACATTCATACATGACAATAAGGAAATGTCTCATATTAACATATGAAAATACTAACCAAGTCAGGGACTTCCACATACCACCCGACCATAGATTGGGATGAGCCAAATTTCTCTTTCATTCAATCACCCCCGCGCCATATTCCAAGCATGAATGTGGGATCTCATTGAATAAACCAAAACAAAACCAAACCAAGGCTTCTAGAGGTCAAACCATCTCAACCCTAAACCATAGTGATTCCACTGCCATCGTTGGACATCACTAATACCAACCAGATCGGTCTCTACCCAAGTTTTCCAATGCTCTAGGGGCTAGTAACTCAACCCACAACCTTCTAGGGCTCTAGAGCATTTGTACAACCTGGCTCTAGGGACTAGTAACTCAACCCACCAAGGGATCCAGGGCGTTTTTCCCAACCTAGGCTGTAGGAATAATAACTCAACCCAAGTGGTTCTAGTGCTTCCAGAGCATTTGTTCCAACACACAACCAAAAGGAATTATGAGCACCAATCAGAAAACAATCAAGCGGAAAAATTCCACAGTACCCTGATTATCCACGAAATGGCAAGGAAAGGCTAAACCCATTGTCAATCCAGGAAAATCTCCATGTCAATGACAACACATAACCATTAAATCACATGCATATACCATGTACCCATAAATTAGCAAGGAAATCATACATGCAACCTATTACCTGCAAAGAAAATCTAGCTAGAGTCATTCATCCAATCATTCCCTTGTGCTTTCCTCCTTTCCTTTGCCTTCTTTTCCAAATCCAATGTATGTCAAAGTGCTCCAAGAATGCTCCAAGAATACTCTAAGTGTGCAAGTGTGTGAGAGAGTGAGAGAATAGAAGAGAGATCCAAACTAAAACTTATAAAAGGTTGTGAATTGATCCTCATAAACCTTTTTATTATTGAGCCCTATATTTTCTTCATTTTTTTCGTTTTTCCTTCAATTTCGCTCTCATGTAAATTTGTGATCTTTCACCTCTCTTTTCTCTCATTTTCCTTTATTTTCATAAATAAAATGTCAATTATTGCCACTTTTCCATTGCCAATTCCTTTGTCAATTTCCATAGCCATTAATTAATCACAAGTCATACCCATCACTATGTTTTGTCCAACATTCAACTTGGAATATGTGTCCCATGACCTTGGTCTTATATTTTAGTTACATAGAAAATCAACCATGGGTTGTTACATGCCTCTTATGGAGAAGACTTTGAACCCATTCCCTCTTCCTTCTTGAGCAAACTCCTCATCCCTTTTCGAGCATATGTCTCGACCCTTGTAAGCAAACATTTTGGCCTTCGTTAGGAGAAAAACCTTCGACTTCTCAAAGTAGAAACTTTGGCCTCTTGGAGTAGAACATTCGTCCCTTTTAAATCAAAAAACTCAGACCCATGGAAAAAAAAATTCAGACTTCTATACCTCAGCTTGTGTAGTAGATTCTTGGCCCTAGACTAGGGCATCTCTCTGACATTTCAATGTTAAAATATGCAACTACAGCCAAATTCCACTTTGTACAGCTCACTTAATGGAGATAATGATTGCATTGAATCCTTATTTTCGAGAGGACCAAAATTGACCTAAAGATCACTCAAATCGGATTAAAAGGGAAAATGTACTTATGAAGAAAATCCCACGTGTGCATATTTGATAAGGTCAACCCTAAAGAAAAGTGGACACCCTTGGAAGACTCTTATGCAACTAGCTCACAAAATAGAAGAAAAGATAGTTCAACGACTTCAAAGTCAGCCTCTTTGAGGGGGAAACCTCCTTTACATTACACAAATGAATACTTGGATGATACAAAGGACAAGACCTCCTTTCTATATATAGGAGTCTAATGGGTCCCAATACAATCAGAGCCTACATAACAATAATACTGTAGGGGCACAACAATAACAATAGTGGGCTTCTATGGGCCACAATAATAAGAACATGGGGACTACATAGGCATAATAATACAATAAGGGGGTTGCACTAATAACAATAAGGAGTTATACTAGTAGTATAGGGACCTAACATGCTCCTACCCTTTAAAATGTTTTGTCCTCAATGCTTGAGTAGTTTTGGATGGTTTTGTATAAAATTCTCATCCTCCCATGTGGAATCTTCAGTGGGTAATTTCTTCCACTTGATGAGATACTCTGAAATTGATTGATTTAGTAGCTATAGATTTCTTGTTTGTGTGATTGCTTCGGGTGCCAATATGATTTTTCCTCCCTCGTCAAGTTCTGGCAATATTGTTTGAATTGGGATCTTCTTATCTATAACCTTCTTTAAGCATGAAACATGGAAAACTCGGTGCACTCAAGAAGATGTGAGAAGCTCCAATTTGTATGCCATAGTACCAATATTTTGTAACACCTTGAAAGGACGATAATATTTTGGAGATAATTTATTATCCTTCTTAACTTTCTTGAGGGAAATTTGTTTGTATGGTTGTAGTCGTAGAAATACCCAGTCACCTACATCAAAACGTCTTTCGTTGTGATGTTGATATGCCTATTGTTTCATTCTATTTTGTACCAAAGTGAGGTTATCCTTTAAGAGTTTGAGAGCTTGTTGTTGGTGCTCAATATGATCTTCCACTTCTTGAACCTTAGAATTTTCTTTTAAAGATGATGTGATGGACAGTGGATGATATCCATAAAGTGCCATATATGGGGTCATTTTTGCTACAGTATGGAAGGAAATGTTATACCACCATTCAACTAGAGGCAACCACTTGACCCATTGTGTCTATTTATCAGATACAAAGCTGTAGTTTTTAACCCCGTATAGAAATTACTTGCATACAATTTCTAAACCATAAAAAATAAACAATGTGAGAGAATAACACATAAAACACATATACACAGAGTTTTCCCCTGGATCCCAAAACCGGGACTACTAGCTTTTTTTCATTATATTCCTCTCAATGTTACAATACGTATTTATACATGCAAAAGCATCCAATACCATGGACCAAAAAACAATCGTGTCCAAAACCATGGACTGAAAACCATCGCATCCAAAACCATGTGCGAAAATCATGCACAAAACCATAGGTAGGTCTGTCCAACCTAACTTAGGGTCCAAAACCAAAATTTTCCAAGGCGCTGCCCTGGACCCCATAGAGTGGGGTTACTTGCACCCCTCAAACCCCTTTTGACTCCCCCCACTACGTAATTGGCACAACAAAGGGGGGGCTCCGCCCCCTTTCTAACCCCCCGGTTAAATATGTGGGCTAGTCGTGGCTATATATATTAGAATTTTCACCTTTTGGAACACACATACCTCTTAAGATGTGTGAAAATTTGCATGGAACATTGACAAATTATGACACTAATTTTTGTTGCAAAAAATATCATTAGGGCATCAACATAGTTCTCCACAATTTGTTTTCTTACTCCGAATCAAAATTCAATGCTTATATGAATTTTGAGGGGTTCAATTTGATAAAAGAACAAATTGAAATTTCATCGCCACATTTGGCCCATAAGTGTAACCCATCTTCATGCATTCACCCAAATAAAAATTCTATTGAAAATACTGAAATTTACTTTAGATAAATTCTTTATTAATTTGTATAACATGTAACAATTCATATATGTAATGCATGTATAAGTGCCAAGTTAAACATATATCTATGTAGTTTTATAAATAAAGTGTAGCCTTGTAGACATGTAAAAAGATTGTAATACCATGTTTTTACCACTTAAATATTTGTCCTTTATAAAATCATGTTGTAGTTTTCTTTCTTTATAATTAATATAAATTTTTATATATTTATGAGATGAAATAAGAAATTATGATTTAATTTTCCTACCAAAATTTGATAAATTAACAAAACTTCCACTCATCCTCCCTAGAATATTAAAATGAAGAATTATATATAACCAAAATAACAATTAGACACAAAAGAATCAATTGATGTGTGGCCTTTTCTATTGCCTAGATGTCATGCCCCAACCAATTAAATTCACCCCAAATAACAAACAATTCAATTAATTGCATACATATATTCATACTATCCAAAAATCTGGTAATAACTTTTATGTAAAACCAAATCTTAAATTCAATATTTATTTATACCCAAAAAATAATTTAATTTACATAAACATAATGAGCACAACCTATATTCCCAATATCTAAGTAAAAATTCGTGCTAATAACATTTTACACAATTACAAATAATACTTTAACAATTATGCATAACTACATCAATATTTCTACTATAATATTAAACTTTGATTCTATTAAATTAATGGCATATTTTTTTGCGAAAACTATAATGCTTTTACTACAATCTTAAGTACATTTTCTGTAGGAGCAAACAACGCACAATGGAAATTAAATAAGCATACACAGCACACACAACCATAAAAAACACAAAGCTTTTAACGTGGTTCACCCAACCAATCTGGGCTACTTCTACCAAACAGAGGCATCGACAATCTTATTATTCAACAGGAGATTATAACAACATAATTCCTCACACCCTCTCATATCCTCTACAGGCTTACATTTTTATTGTTGGAGTTGAAAACTGAATCATAAATTCTCTCACAACAAATATAGGATGCAATAACTCCTCCTCGGGAATAAATGGAGCTAATTTAGCAGGAAATCCTATTGTTGTCACATTCATGAGATTTTTTCCAAAGTTAATTAACAAAAACTCTCAACAATCTCTACCTTGACAACAGTTAGCCTAATATCTTGTTCCCTTATTATTTTATCTTTTCTGCAAGGCAAGAGAAGCCAGACACCAACATAGCTTCTCTAACAAAACGGGTTTCGTGAACATGTCTACACAATTTTCCTTTGAATGCACTTTTTCAAGAGAGACGTCCCTTTCAGTGATAACTTGTCTTACAAAATGGTACTTGATAGGTATATGATTTGATTTACTATGATAGGCCGGATCCTTAGCCAAATCAATTGCACTTTGACTATCACAAAATAAATTTATGTTGTCCTATAACTTACCAAAATCACCAAACAAACCTTTCAACCAAATCGCTTCTTTGCAAGCATGTGAGGCAGCTATGTATTCTGCTTCAGTAGTGGATAAAGCAACAATGTTCTGTAGCTTTCACATCCAGCTAATAGCTCCACCTGCAAGAGTAAATACATACCCTGATGTTGACCTTCTCTTATCCAAATCACCAGCAAAATCGGAGTCAACATACTCGTAAACAAATTCACTACTCCTGTTATAAGTGATACAATAATCACTTGTGCCTCTCAAATACCGAAGCACCCATTTCACTGTTGATCAGTGTTCTTTTCCTAGATTTGCCATATACTTGCTAACAACCCCAACTGCATGTGAAATATCTGGTCGAGTACAAACCATCGCATACATCAAACAACCTACTACATTTGCATATGGAATTCGAGACATATATTCTTTTTCTTCATTTGTATTAGGACATAAACTTGAAGAAAGCTTAAAATGGGAAGTTAAAGGGACTAAAACAGGCTTCGCATTGTTCATACCAAACCTCAAGAGTATTTTCTCAATATACTTCTGTTGTGATAGCCATAGCTTACCATTGCTCCTGTCTCTGAATATCTCCATCCTCAAAATCTGTCTTGCTGCTCCTAGATCTTTCATATCAAATGTCCTAACCATCTGAGCCTTTAACTTGTTGATCACTATTATGTTTTTTCTTGTTAAACGCATATCGTCAACATACAACACTAAGATAATGAACATACCATTACTTAATTTCTTAAAGTAAACACAATGATCATATTCACTTCTTATATAGTTTTAACTCATCATGAAAGAATCAAATTTCTTGTACCATTGTCGAGGCGACTGTTTCAGGCCATACAATGATTTCTTGAGCCTGCAGACGAATTTCTTGTTGCAATTTTGAACAAACCCTTCCGGTTGTTCCATGTTAATCTCCTCATCTAAATCTCCATGTAAAAAAGCATTTTAACATCTAGTTGTTGTAATTCTAAATCAAGTAAAGCAACTAATGCTAATACAATTCAAATTGAAACAACTTTTACAACTCGTGGAAATATGTCATAAAAATCAATGCCTGCTTTCTCAGAAAAATCTTTTGCGACCAGCCTTGCTTTGTACCTGTCCTCTGTATCATCAACATCGGTTTTCAATTTGTAAACCCATTTACATCCTACAGTTTTTGTCTTTAGGAAGTTCTACCAGATCCCATGTGCCATTCTTGACTAATGCCATCATCTCGTCCTTCATAGCTTCTTTCCACTTTTCATTTATAGAACCTTCTATAGCTTCCTGATAGCATAAAGGTTCATTATCATTAGCGGTTAAAGCAATTGAAGTAACATAATCATCATAACTTTTAAGAGGAAGTTTGATTCTTGTGGACCTCCTTAAAGATATTTCTGGTACTTCCACAATTTGTTGATTACTATCTATATGAACTTGTTCATGATCTGCATATGGAACATGTTCATGATCTGCATCTGGAACTTGTTCATGATCTACATCTGAAACTTGTTCATCTTGACTATCATCAGTATTTGAACTGGTTTCAAACTGAATGTGTTGAAGCTTAGATACATTATCTTATTTCAATTTATCATCTACATCTAGATTTTCAAGTGAAGATTCATTAAAAACAATGTAAACTTTGAAACAGGAACTATAAACTCAAAACGGGAACTCTGGCAAAAAAACCCCAAAAAAACATAAAAAAAAGTGCTAAAAACGAAAAGTGTGTATACTGGAACGATGTTTTTATTTTTTAGGCGTCAATTTTGAACATGTTTTAAAAATGGCAGTGACTATGAAATTTACTATGAAATTTTCGTGCAAAATATAGCTTCAAAATGAAAGTGAT
>APFE030090586.1:57087-71154 GCA_000404065.3 Pinus taeda
TTAGAGATCATCCACTCAGATTTATGTGGACCGATGCAAGCTCCATCATTAGCAGGCAGCCAATATTTCCTAACTTTTATTGATGACTTTATAAGAAAAACTTGGGTCTATTTTCTTAAAAACAAAAGTGAAGTGTTTGAAAAATTCTGAAATTTCAAAGCACTTGTGGAGAACCAAAGCGGGCTGCACATTAAAGTTTTAAGAACTGATAGAGGATGTGAGTATATCTCCAAGGAGTTTCTAAGATTTTGTAGAGAAAATGGAATTCACAAGCAATTTACAACAAGGTACACCCCACAGCAGAATGGAGTTGCTGAAAGGAAGAACAGGACCATCATGGATATGGCGAGAAGCATGTTGAAGGCAAAGCATTTGCCAAATGGTTATTGGGCTGAAGCTGTAAATTGTGCAACATATATTCTGAACAGGTGTCCTACAAAAGCAGTGATGAACAAGGTGCCAGAAGAAGCATGGAGGGGGAGAAAGCAAGGAGTCACCCACATGAGAGTTTTTGGATGTGTGGCCTATGCACACATTCCAGATCAGCTAAGGAGGAAGTTGGACAGCAAAGGGGAGAAGTGTCTTTTCATTGGATACAGTGAGGAATCCAAAGCCTACAGGTTGTATATCCCATCTACCAAGAAGTTTTTTGTCAGCAGAGATGTTCAATTCATTGAAGAGGAAGCTTGGGATGGAAGTATAGAGAAAATAGTGAATGTTAAAAACTGTTTGTCTCATGATGAAGATGATGAGGAGGTGGCTGAAATGCATCCCCAAACAGCAGCGCCAACACAAGGACAGCAAGGAACACCATTGAGGATAAATGAGAGTGCTTCTCCAAGCACACCACAAGGAGGAAATTCAAGTGCATCTTCAAGCACTTGCACACCAAATGAAAGAGGTAAGAAGTTTAGAAATCTAAGTGATATTTATGATGAAGGAATGAATTCCTTATTTGCCTTGTTTTGTCATGTTGATGATCCTATTCATTTCGAGGATGCAATTAAAGATAAGAAATTGATAGAAGCTATGGATGAGGAGATGAATGCCATAGAAAGAAACAAAACATGGGTTTTGGTTGAGCTACCAAAAGGTAAATAAGTCATTGGAATGAAATGGGTTTACAAGACCAAGAGCAATGCTTAAGGCAAGATAGAAAGGCACAAGGCAAGGCTGGTTGTCAAAGGGTACAAGCAGCAGTATGGGAGAGATTATGAGGAGACTTTTGCACCGGTTGCAAGAATGGAAACCGTGAGAGCAGTGTTGTCCATAGCAGCACAAAAAAAATGGAAAGTCTACCAAATGGACGTGAAGTCAGCATTCCTAAATGGAGTGTTAAAGGAAGAGGTTTATGTTGAACAGCCTCTAGGCTATGAGAAGAAAAGTGAAGAGCACAAAGTGTGCAAATTGAAGAAAGCTCTTTATGGGCTGAAGCAAGCGCCAAGAGCATGGTACAGCAGAATAGATTTCATATCTATTGGATAATGAATTCGACAAGTGTGAAGGAGAACCCACCGTCTACATCAAAGAAAAGGATGGTAAAATTTTAATTGTTGTCTTGTATGTTGATGATGTTATTTTCACAGGTAATGATGATCAGCTCATCAAGAATTTTAAATCAGTCATGAAAGAAGAATTGGAAATGACTGACATGGGTTTCTTGAGATACTTCTTAGGCATAGAAGTAGATCAAAATGAAAAAGGAATTTTTATCTCACAGGCGAGATATGTAAATCAAGTATTGAGCAGATTTAACATGCAAGAATGTAAGGCAGCAATCACTCCCACAGTGATGGGATTAAAACTCAGCAGAGAGGACAGCAGCAAGGATTTTGATCCTAGTTTGTACAAGAGTATTGTAGGCAGCCTTATGTATTTAACAGCAACTAGGCCTAATATTATGTATGCTGTTAGTTTAATTTCCAGATTCATGGAGAGGCCAAAGGAGGCACATTGGCAAGCAGCAAAAAGAATTTTGAGGTATGTCAAAGGTACCAAAAAGTTTGGAATTTTATATAATGTCTCAGAACATTCAGATTTGGTTGGATACACAGATAGTGATTGGGCTGGAAGTGTTGATGATCGGAAGAGAACTTCCGGTTATGTTTTCCATATGGGTTCAGGAGCCATTTCATGGGCTTCTAAGAAGCAGTCCATTGTAGCATTGTCTACAGCAGAGGTTGAATATGTGGCAGCTACAGCAGCAGCATGTCAAGCAGTTTGGATGAGAAGGATGTTGAGGAGCTTAGGCCAAGAGCAGGCAAAAGCGATAGTGATTTTTTGCGACAATAGCTCAGCTATTGCATTGTCAAAGAATTCAGTTTTTCATAAGAGAACAAAACACATTGATACAAGGTTTCACTACATCAGAGAATTGGTGAACAATGGAGAAATTGTCCTAGAACATTGCAGGACTCAAGACCAGGTTGCAGACATCTTGACAAAGCCATTGGATCAGAAAAGCTTTGAATTTTTGAGGAAGTGTCTGGGTATGACCGAATGCCCAGTAGTTGAAATTAAAGGGGAGTGTTGAATTTGTAATTTCAACTGCGTCGTACCAACGCCAAAACCACCGCAGAAAACCACAAACCGCCAGTAATCTCATCGGACCGCTTTTGGTTTGCAGATGGTTTCCGTACAAACGACTCCGATAAGATTTAGAGCTGACACGTGGAGGAGGGGTGACATCACCCTCTGACACTTATTGGAAGATAAAAGTCGGTCAAAAATGGTCATCCGATATCCGTCCGATCGCAAGGGAGGTTCTCCGCCGTTGATTGCTCCAAGGTGCATACGGGGCCTGCAACAAATAAATGTTGCGTGGAGTAAGATCATTGACCATACCCTATGTTAATGAAATGTCATAGTTTTTAGGTAATACATTTAATGTTTTTTTTATGGCACTTAATATTTCTTTTATACGGAAGTATGGGCGTAAAAAGGGTATGTAATTTTTATTAATTGCATATGAATCGTATGATATATTTTTTTTGTATGAGAGTTGACTTCAAGTTTAGTTTTGCACACGGGGAGGAGAAGAACTGGAGTTCGTGGGAGCGAATAGAAAACCATGGGAGAGCACTGCAGTGCCAACAAAAAAAATTGAAACCAGAGCAAACTTGCGGCAGCAAATGATCATTTGAAATCCCTTTCACAGGTGCTTGTAGTTTGTTGAATCGATTGTTGAATCGAATGGGAATGGAAAAGTTTTTTTTATATGTAATGTTAAAGGCTAGAATTTTGAAATGTAATGAGAAATTTCACACGAGTGAATGTGAAAGGTTTTTTAGTTTATAGCAGTAAAGCAGTAAATGTGAATGAAGATTTTACACAGCAGTGTAAAAATCATTTGTAATAGAGTCAGAGTAATTTAGTTTTTGGTGAATTCCTCACAGTAAGAGGAAGAAATATGTATCCGAGTTTTTATTAATGAATATAAAGGTTTTATTGGTGTGAAAATCTCTATTCTCAGAAATTTTATTTGCTTCCCTGTGCAAAAGATACTGAGGAGGAAAAATAGAGCATTGACTTTGTGTTCAGTTAATGTTTGTTTTTGGGATTTTACCAGAAAAATCCTCAACAGGCTTCATCCCCATTGGCAATTACCCACGCACTCGAACCGTCGAGCACTTTATGCAATTTGAACTTCCAATTGGTTTAATTCGACTCATCGAACTTATTGTTTTCATTCAGATATGCTTCTGCTTCTGCCATGTGATTATTCATTGTTACAGGATCAATATATGGATCCACCACAAAATTCTCAATCTCCAATAATTAATGAAGATGCTTTCAAAATAAATTCCAACACTGCACCAACGATCTCGGCCACGAAATCTATACTGGCGGTCTTAACTACTAATGCAGTGATCTATGCTGGCATTCTCCATCTCATTAAAAAGAAACACCAAAAAACACGTATCAAAAAGTGGTCTCAAGATTATTGGAGTGATCCCGGACTTAAAAAAATCAAAGCACCACCAAAAGTAAATGCACCCAAAAACTGTATGAAACGAGCATTGGATTGATCTTGGCCTCTAATGCAACGAAGCTGGCTAAAAAAATAAATACCACCGTAGAACCAAAGGAGTGACCTCGGCCTCAAAACATGCGATGTCAGCCTTTGCCCCGGTATGGTCGGCAGATCGTAGATGGAAGTGCGGCAACTCCTGCTCGTAGGCTAGTGCTACGATCACCGCACCACTATAACACAAACCACGCTCTACCATTCTTCACCGTTCTTCGATTTTGTTGGCGATGCAACCCACGCTATTTCTATAGTACGCTATTTCTATAGTCGGTTGACTAGTCGCGTTGTTTTCTGTTTTTTGCAAGATGAAAAAAATATTGCAGATTCGTCTTTGGTACTAGGGCTATGATATCAACGGCTCTCTCGAGCCATCGAGGCACTTAAGTTGTCTAGCCACCAAGGCTTTCGAATGAACCATCCACCAAGGCTCGATGCCACCATTAAAGCTCTCAATTCAGCCACCAAGGTTACACAAGGCTCCACACTGCCACTAAGGCTTTCAACTCTGTCATCAAGAAACTCAATTCAACCATAAGGCTCACCACCTCACCACTTTTGATATTATGTTAAAAATGGAAAACAACATTGAAATACTGAAACTAACAACTCACAGATTAGCAAATTGCACCTAAAAACTACAGCACATCTTTATTAATCATAGAATTAAAATATATAAATTTACATCAATTTAAAGAAATCAAAATTGTCTCCAAAAAAGAGCTAATCTTAATGAAAGAAACTTTCTCAATATTATATAATTTCACCATTATTTTCAACTCATACAGTAAAAGAAAATAATATATCAAATATATTTATTATTATTATAATATATATAACTATATATTCATATAACAAAATATTTAATTCATTTAAAAAATATATTATTATATTATTTCTTTAACTATCAAATTATTAAAATATTATTAATATCGTTATTATATAAAAAATTATATACAAATACCATTTTAAATTTTACATCAATACCGTTTACGAAATTGAGTAAACTGTTTTAAACTTTATACCAATACGGTTAAGGAAACGGAGTAAACTGTTTTTAAAATATTAAAAATGGTAAAGATGTAGATGAATAGCATTTTGCATTGTGGACCAACGTGGAATGGTGTATCCGCGGTATTCGTAGTCCATTTTTTGAACTTTATCGCACCCAAGCGAAGTTCTTTATAATTACCCTTCTCCATGCTGGAACAACAAATTGATTTTCTTTTTCGAGAATCGCAAAGTTTGCCCACCATTTGACCCAAAGAATCGTCTCAATCAACGTCGAACATCACATACTTTGACTTCGACTTCAATGTTGTATGATGCATTGTACCCATACTCGGATAAACTTTTTCCTTTGGGCTATATTTCATGGAAAAAAAACTTACTTAAACATAATCATGGAGTTTTATGAAAATTATGGATAATATGGTAAAATATGATTAACTCTTATGGAATATAATTAATAATAATTAATTAATTATAATTATCCGTATATAAACATGATGAATTATAAATAATAAAAGGAATGGAAAATCAAATATGATTAACGTATTTATCTATAATTAACGAAAACAACGATATTTTTTTTTCACGAGAAAAAAAAGCATAATGTATTATATTGAGTTAATATAAAAGACAAATGTACATATAGATGTAGTCCATACCTTGTCCATATTCAACAGATCATGTGTCAGATGAATTGTATGGAAAATAACAGATAGCTAGTGCATATAGGCAAAATAAAAACATAGGTAACTATATGCAAAATATGCACCATATATGTTATGCACAAGTCCATATAAGCATAAAAGGAGGATGATGTTCACAGATAGTCTGATAAGATCAAAAATCAGCGGAGCCATAAATCATAGTCCAGGAGGCCATGATGTTGTCCAGGATTTGATCAGCGGAGCCATAAATCATAGTCCAGGAGGCCATGATGTTGTCTAGGATGGACGAAACAGGAGCATCTGAGTCATTGAAGATTCTAGCGTTCCGCCACTTCCAAGTAGACTAGAGAAGAATAAGGATAAGAAAGCGTCGAGTCCCTATTTGCCGACTCCATAAGATGAATGCTGCATGGGAAGAGTCAAAAACAGTAAATGGGAAAACAAAAGTATTTGCCAATACATACCAGACACGTTGGATAGATAGGCATTAGAAAAACATGTGCATATTTGTTTCTTCATCTGCTTCACACAATGCGCATCTGCTAGGACCATGCCAACATCATTTCCTTAGGTTGTCCCATGTGAGGTTCTTGTTGTGGAATGCCAGCCACGCAAAGTGAATGTATTTGAGTGGACATCCTGCCTTCCAGAATACCATCGGAAAAAGTATATGAGCATTTGAAATCTTGGGGAAGATCATATCTAGATATATGTCACGAACAGAAACAGGCTTCCGTGCATTGCATACAGTCCATGTGAGTTGGTCCTCATTTCCATAACGCTGAAAGCCACATCTGTATAGAGTATCCGTGATGGATTTCCAGATGCCATCCAATATATCCGGCAAGAAGAGAGCTATTCCGTCCTTCCAAATTGGTGAAGATCCTTGCCAGTCTTCAATGAGTTTGTTCCATGTGAATATGCCGCGGCGATGAAGATGTGTTGTAAGGTCCTCGGGGATGTATATCTCACCATGACCACATAATATGGGTTCAATGCCAATGAGAACACGGCATCCAGTGTATAACCTTCATCGCAATCGGGAAATGAAAAAGGATTCAATCTTCCGTAAGTTGAGCCATATAGCATATCCCTGATGAGGCCCGATAGCCCCAGTTCTGTACCAGAATTATAATTTCCTGCCTTTCATGTATTTCTGTCCGATAATGGTGCTCCATGGGCCATTACCAAATATGCCTGTCCATAAAGTGCGGCATAAGAGTGCGCGGCCAAATTGACGCAAATCCTTTATTCCCCATCCGCCAAATTGTTTTGGAATGGAGATAGCATCCATTTTGGCAAGATGGAATTTTCTATGTGCGAACGATCCTCCCCATATGAAATTTGCCGTGATCTTGTTTAATCGTTGAATGGTGTACGAGGGAAGGTAGAACAAATGAGCCTAGTATATAGATAGCTGAGACAAGGCCGCTGTAGATAATATCACTCTGCCAGCCAGTGATAGGGTCTTGAATTCCCATGACGAGATTTTTTTATAGTATCTCTCAATCAACCATTCCCAGTCTTTAGCAGAATAATTGTTTGTTTTAAGATGAAAACCCAAATATGTAATACCATTTTCGAGCGAGCATGTGACAATGCCAAACATAGCTGCAATTCTATTAATTAGATCCAGATTAGTCCCATTGTAGTAAATAGAGGATTTGGTCTTGTTGATGATAAGTCCCGTGGCTTTTTGGAAATTTATGACAATGTGGAATAGGCAGATCCAAGATACTTGACATAACATAGCACAAAGGAGAACATCATCCACGAATAAGTTGTGTGATATAGAAATATACCTGCTGGTCTTGATGGGCTGACATCGATGCTCATCCATTGCCTTGTTAATGTGCAGACTGAGGGTGTTCATGGCTAATATAAATATAATTGGAGCAAGTGGGCATCCCTGGCGGAGGCCTCTTTCGACATGGAAATATGGGGATGGAATGCCATTGATATTAATGGCATAGTTAACGCTTTCAATACATGCCATAATCCAATTAATCATCTCGAGCCGCAAGCCAATTTTCGCCAGAAGACATCTGATGTACCCCCAGTCTATACAATCATAGGCTTTTTGAAGATCTATCTTTAGGATAGCCGCATCGATGTCCTTTGTGAACATGGTGTACATATATTCCTGTGTATTGCCCACAACGTCTAGGATGTTACGTCCCTTCAGAAATGCATGTTGGTCTTTTGATAGGTGGGTAGCCAAGGTGCCACTTATAATGTTCAGCAATGATTTTAGATATAATCTTGAAAGATATGTTGCATAAGGAGATCAGTCTGAAATCATGAAATGTGTCCACATCCCTCTTTTTTGGGATGAGTGCAATCAGAGTGGATGAAATGTGAGGATGTATGTGCCCGGTGATTCGTGTGTCCTCAATCATCCTAATGAGATCATGCTTGATGATGTCGAAAAAATGAATAAAAAATTCTATAATCGAGCCATCAGGACCAGGACATTTGTCTTTGTTGAATGCCTTAAGGATTCCATAGAGTTCTTTCTCAGTAATAGGCTGATATATAGATTCATTTGTTGAATCATCAAACATATTAGGAAACAATTCAATGCCCCATAGGATGTCTTGAATGACGCTTCCCTTCCCCCTACTGTATTGTTGTCTGAAATGATTTAGTGCAACATTTGTTATATCTTGTTGAGTATAGAGGAAACCTTCGTTCCCATCACTGATCCTCCATATAACATTCTTTTCACGTCTGTGATTGGAGTATTTATGAGAAAATTTAGTGTTTCGGTCCCCTTCATTGAGCCATAGTGCTCTGCTTTTTAGCCTCCAAGTGGATTCCTCCTGTCTAAAAAGATGAAGTTTGAGACGGGTGAGCTCTCCTATACGACGCCTGGTTTCAAATGGGAGGGAATTGGGATCCATGGAGTTGGATATGAGATCCAGTTCGCATTGAATATTTTGAAGAGATAGCCGATCCCGCTTCCTTTTTTCCTGTTGCCAAACCTTTACCTTAGATCGCACATATTCCATCCTTTCTCTAAAAGAGGGAGGAGAGGTGTGTTCATTGAGCACAATGGCCTTCCATGCATTTGATACAATGAGATTTAAAGTCGGATCTTCCAAGAAGGTCCGGTTGAATTTAAAAGGAAAATGCTGACTCAAACACTTATGTCGCCATTGAACATATATGGGTCGGTGGTCCCATATGTATTCATTTCCAATTGTGAGATAGGGCATACCCATCGCATCGATAATGTCTGCATGGATAATAACTCGGTCGATGCGTTTTGCAATATAAGCACGACCGACCCTGCCATTTTCCCATGTGTGCGTCAAAACTGATGGAACAACATCAATAAAATTCCTGATTAATAGATGGTTCTTTATGAAATCAGCGAGCGGGTCCATCTTCTGGCCACCACCCCAAAATTCATCAGGACTTAATGTGAAATTTAAGTCACCTGCAATCATCAGGCTTTTGATGTCACATAGATCAGAAGAGAAGAACCTATCCCAGAATGGATATCTATGAAGGTATGGAGCGTATGTGTTTAATACATTGATGGGGTGACTGTTTCCACGGAAAATAGTGGAGATCATAATTCCAGCAAAACATTTATACGCCTTGGCACGAATTCATTGCGGATCCCACAAGACAGCGAGCCCCCCAGAAAGACCAGTAGCATCAATAGCCACTAAATACCATGAAGGGAACATTTTATGGAAATATGAGATGGAAGATTGCATGCAGTGCATAGTCTCTTGAATGAGAATAATTTTCGGCCGAGCAGTGAAGAAGATGTGTTTTAGTGCAAGAAATTTAGGACCTGCACCGAGCCCCCGTATATTCATGGATACAATATCCATCATTTTGATGATTGACCAGCCGCATTTGCTCTAAGGGGCTGAGACTGAGAAGAGGACATATGATATATAGGGACATCCACCAATGATAAATTGCGAAACCCGCACTCAGGTATATTAGATCTCCCTCTGAAATGATGAGTGCCACCCCGGGATTTTTTTCGAACAATGATGTTCTTTGCAGACGCCGGACTGATAATGGGGGAGGCACAACCAGATGGCTTATGTATAGTGAGGGGCTCTAATTCCATGGATTTTTGATGGAGAAGGAGGTCGATGTCACTATCGAATAGGTTAACATGGGATGATGAAGGAGAGTTGGCAGGAGTGACAGCAGTGATAGGTTCCTTCCCCTTTGATGACGAAGGATGGATGGCATGAGAGGGGGAGGAGGATGAAATAAATATGGGGAGAGAGCCCAATGAAAGGTCTTTGAGTTGAATAGGAGAGGGGGAGCGAATAGCAGGGTCGTCCCTCGGCTCCGGGCAGAGTC
This sequence comes from Pinus taeda, assembly GCA_000404065.3. Lineage (NCBI taxonomy): Eukaryota > Viridiplantae > Streptophyta > Pinopsida > Pinales > Pinaceae > Pinus > Pinus taeda. The sequence goes on from APFE030090586.1 coordinate 67,129, forward strand.
GCATGGGTGGAAAGATGGTATCGCCGATGTGGGACAGTCATGTGTATCCTGCCCCTCATCGTTCCTGATAGGTGATGCAGATGGAAGCCTCTCGGATTGACTCAGAGAGATTTTCAAGGGACGAGAAGAGTCAAACGGTTGCGTCCTAAGAAACTATTTTGATGAGGGAAAACCCAAAGATGAAGACTTCTTACGATGAGAAAATCTGTTTTTGAGAGCAGACTTCCGAGGACAATTTTTTATAAGATGGCCAGTCCTGTGACATGTGGCACAGCGAAAAGGGATACCCCAGAAATCCAAACGCTGGGAAATCTTCAAGCCATGACATGAAATCTCAATATGTTCCGGGTATCCGCCCCTGTAGGATCGTTCAATAAGGATCCATGCAATCCTCTTATCTTTCTTGCCGATACAACATGGATCAACATATATAAACCATCCGATAGAATTTCCAATGATCTCAAGAATCTCTTTGGACCACATCTCCAAAGGCAGATTCGGGAGTTTTACCCAGATCAGGCTATGAGATGGAGTATTTTTTAATGGGTCATAACCAATGTACCAACGGTGGAGGGCAAGAAAACTCGTTTTATAGACCCCCCCGGAGGATAGCATCAGTATCAACAGCATTGAGGAAATGGAAGCAGTACCAGTCCTTCATGAGATGGGAAATGATGGGTGTGTACCCAATCATCGGCTTCCAATGGACTGCAATCCATTTCCACATCTCCTCATCGCACATCTCGGGAAAATGCCACCGGCCAATTAGAGCAAGATTCTGAAGATTGTCAATTCTCTCAGAGAGATGTGGATTATCCAGGTCAATGGCAGGAGGGGGGGCCGAAGACTTGGCCGAAATCCGTGATTTTTTATATTGAATATGGGATATGGAAGCACCATGGTGAAACTGAGCCCGCGAGGATCCCACGCCAGGGGCGACAAGAGAGCCATGAATGGACGGGTGGATAGCCGAGCAGTCCATGGTGGATCTCCATCCATCCATGTGTGTATCTGAAGCCCACGACTTCTCGGCCATAATCGTGGCCTGTATCATCGCCTTCATGGCAGATGAGTCGGACGCACCGGCCATCCAAGATGACGAAAGAAGAAAAGGGAAGATAAACGGTCAGGACGCTTATTAAGAAGGGATATAATTCGAGCAAGAATGGAGTACAAGGAGTAATAAAAAGGATGTCAGAGGATCAATTGTAATAAAATGTATTTAAATATCTTTTAATATAAATCAATTCTATATTGGGGCATCAAACAAGAAATTTACAATTGTAATAAAATGTATTTAAATATCTTAAAATATAAAACAATTATATATTGGGCATCAAACAAGAAATTACAAGATCTATCATTCATCAACCATAGTCGATTATATTTAACTATAGTCAAATGTTATTAACCAAAATCAATCATATATAACAACCATCAACAATATGGAAATATTGTCAATAATAGTCAATTAAATTCACAGTATGTGAGCCATAATAAAAAAGGTTAAATTATGTTTACATGATGTATTTTAGTTAATAGAAATAAATTATTAACATCAATTCATGAAACATAGAAGCTCTTCAAGATGAAATTATGAATGTGGCATTCAAACATATACCTTCATGAATATGGTAATGCTACATAACCAGTGAGCACTTAGCAAATCAAAATAAGTTAAAAAAGATGAATATTTCAATAAATATAACTATATCAATCTTAACTCTATATCTATCAAGCATCGAGAGGGATCAAATCTCTCGATGTGAAAACCTCATTTTTGAGTGAAAAACTTGAGGAAAGGTTGGCATCTCAAGATATATGATCCATCTTTGTGCTTGATAGATCAAGGGTTAAGATGGATCTAGGTTGGTTATATAATACTATATAATATCTATATTTGTATATATATGTGTTGGTTTCTTATTCCCTCTCTTTATCCCACCCCCAAAACATACACTTTCTCTCTCCATAACTATCTCTCTCTCTCCCTCTCTCCCTCCCTATCTCCTCTCCCTCTTCCCTTGCACTCTCCTCTCTCCCTCACTCTCTCTCCATATCTTCCTTATCACTTCCTCTCTCTCTCCAGCTTTCTCCATCTATGTATTTCTTCTCCCCTCCCTCTCTCTCCCCTTCCAACTCCACATCCATCCCTCTCTCTTTCTCCTTCTCTCCATTGAGTCCTCTATATCTTCCTTCCCCTCTTTGTCATTCTCTCCCACCTAACTTTGTCTCTCCCCTACATCACTCTCTCTTTCTCTATCTCTCTCTTCCCTCTAGCTTTGTCATTGTATTCCCCCCTCTCTCTTCCTTTTTATCTTCTCCATCTTTGTGTCTCCCCCTCTCTCTCTTCCTCTTCTATCCCTATGTTTGTCCTCTCTGCTTTTCTCTCTTCCCTCCTCTCAAACCTCTTTCCCTCACTCTCTCCCCATGTCTCCATTGCCACTCCCTCTCTCTCTCTCCACCTCTATTTGTCTATGTCTTTGTTCATTGCTCTTTACTTTCCGTCCATCTCTCTCTCTCTCTCTCTTCGCCATCCATATTTGTCACTGTATCCCTCCCTCTCTCAAATTGGATTCAATGAAATTATGTTTAAAGAAGTATCTAAATTATAGAAACCTAATTGGTTGTAAAATATTAAACCTATATTTTGGATAAATAATGTTAAAGAAAATAAAATCAGGTTAGATCCATCTTAACACCAGGTCTATCAAGAGTCGAGAGGGATAAAAAATCTTCAGGTGCAAACCTCTTTTCTGAGTGAAAACTCGAGGAAAGATTTGCACCTCAAGATATTTGATCCCTCTCAGCGCCTGATTGATCCGAGGTTAAGATGGATCTAGGTTGGTTATATAATATCTATATTTGTATATATGTGTCTCTTGCTTATTCTCTATCTCTATTTCACTCCTCAAACATATACACTCTCTCTCCATATCTATCTATCTCTCTCTCCCTCCCTCTTCATCTCCCTTTTTTTTTTCGCCTTCTCTCCCCCTCTCTCTCTCCTCTCTCTCTTCCCTCCTACTCTTCTCCCTCCCTCCCTCTTCATCTCCCTCTCTCTCTTTCCCTTCTCTCCTTCTCTCTCTCCCCTCTCTCTTCCCTCCTGCTCTCCTCTCTCCCTCACTCTCTCTACATCTCTCCCTTGTCACTCGCTCTTTCTCTCTCCACCTTTCTCACTCTATGTCTTTCTTCTTCCTCTCTCTCTCTCCCCATCCAAATCCCTCTATCTCCCTCTCTCTCTCTCTCCCAATCCAACTCCCTCTCTCTCCCTCTCTCTCTCTCCTTCTTTCTCTTGAGTTCTCTCGCTCTCCCTTCCTCTCCCACCTCCCACATCACTCTCTCCCTCCTTCTTCCCTCCAACTTTTTCACTATCTCCCTTCCTCTCTCCTCTCTCTCCCCTCCATCTATGTGTCCCCCTCTCTCTCTCTTCCCCTTCTCTCCCTATCTCTCTCCTCTCCTCTCTCTTCAAAACTCTCCTCTCTCCTCACTCTCTCTCCATCTCTGCATTGACACTCCCTCTCTCTCTCCACCTCTATCTCTATATGTCTTCGTTCTTTCCTCCCACTCACTCCCCCTCCAGCTTTGTCTGTCTCTCTCTCCCTCCCTACTTGTCTCTCTCCCCTTATATCTCTCTTGTTTTTCTCTCTGTCTCACCTCCCTCTCTCCTCTCTCTCCCCTCCTCTCTCTCTTCCTTTCTCTTTTCCCCTCCCTCTCACACCTCCTCCTCTCTCTGTCCCCCGTCATCTCTCTCTCCCTTTCTCTCTCTCTCCACCCTCCAACTCTGTCACTTTGTACTCCACTCTCTCTTAAATTTGATCCCATTGTATTACGTTTAAGAAAGTATCTAAATAAAAAGAAATTAATTGGTTGTAAAGTATTAAACCTATATTTTGAATTAGTAATGTCAAAGAAAATACAATAATGAAAAACTTAAAATAATAATGCACTATCTTTCCTCAATTATTGTTAGTGACATTGCTTGCTCTAATTGCTTGGATCCTTAGTTAAGATGGATCTACCCTA
>APFE030090586.1:76569-133925 GCA_000404065.3 Pinus taeda
GTGAGCTTTTTGAGCTCCCTATAATCCGGACACATGTGCCATGATCCATCCTTCTTGTGCACCAATACTACTGGAGCAAAGAAAGAAATTTGACTAGGTTGAATTATACCAGCCTCTAGAATTTCTGCAACCATACATTCAATTTCACTTTTCTGGGCATAAGGATATCTGTATGACCTGATGTTTGGAGGAACACTTCCTGGAATCAAATGAATAGCATGATCTTGATCACGAATAGGTGGGAGACCTTTGGGAGTCTCAAATACCTTGGAATGATTGTCCAAGACTTTTTGGAGATCTGGAGAAATAGGTGATTTCGATGTGGAAACATCTAGCGAAAATGATTGTGTAATTACACCTGTTTGTTCCTATTTTAGAAACTTTGTCATATCGTTAGAGCTTATTATCTTTCTCAGTTTCCTTGCAATACCCCTTAATTCAACTTCGTTTCCTTCTACAGAAAATTTCATGAAAATTTCTTGAAAATTAAAAGCTATTGTACCCAAGGATTGTAGCCATTGAACTCCTAGTACAACATCAACACCTCCCATTGAAATGGAAAGCATTGGGCTAGTCAATACATATTCTCCCATGGATAGCTTGATATTATGGAACTTTCCAAAACAATTTATTGTTCCTCCATTTGCAACCATCACTTGACACTCTGGTGATGGATATATGAAGCAATTCAATTCCTTTCCTACCTTATAATGAATAAAATTATGGGTACTTCCTGAATCAATCAACACTATTACCTTTTCTTCTTGATTTGTCCTTCTATCTTGATGGTTTGAGGAGTGGTAATTTAGGCAATGCATTACAAGATATGGTCGGATTCATTTCTTCTTAATCTAGGCTTTGTTCATGGAGTATATCCTCTTCTTTTGAACTTTCTTGCTCCTTTTCTTCTTCCTCTTCACAATCTATGTAGAATAATTTATTTTCAGCACACTTATGACCTTTAGTGTATGTGCTATCACAAACATAACAAAGCCCTTTTTCTCTTTCTTCCTCCAATTGTTGTGGTGTCAACCTTATAGGTTGTGGAAGGCTGGGGGTAACAACACTTCCATCTTTATAGTTGTGACTGGTATGCTTCCTGGTTGCCATACTTTTGCTTTCCATTTTTCTTGCTAACCTGAATGCCTTCTCTAGTGAATTAGGTTCCTAAAGGCGAACATCATGTTGGATATTATCCTTTAAAGTCCCTATAAACACATCAATCCTATGATCCTCTAGAATATTTTTTACCCTTATGTTCAATTTTTGGAACTCTTCAATGTGCTCCATTATCGAACCCTTTTTTTGAGACTTATCAATTGGCTAAAAAAAGTGTTGCTTTTTGTATCCACATAATGTGCTGTCAATTCTTCCGTAAAAATTGCCAAGTGATAATTTGTTTACGAGAGCAAAGCCATTGATACCATACAAACTGATTTGGTTCCAAATATAAAGTTGCAATACGTACCTTTTGTGTGTTTTGCACATTATTGAGATCGAAAAATTGCTCCATTTGTAATATCCATGTTGCGTGATCCTTGCCATCAAACTTCCTCATATCGATTTTTCAAATATGGTGGGTCTTCAATCCAACATTAGAGTCTATGAAATCATGATTAACATTTCTTTTGTTCGCATCATGAGTTTCCTTTACTACCCTTTCACAATCAGTAACTATTTCTTGTAGAAAATTTGTTAAATCTGTCTTCCAATCTGCCATGCTTGTTTTCAAATTTGTGTTCAAATCTATCTTCAAATTGTCCATCTTAGCTTCCATGCTATTCATCTTAGCTTCCACACCATTTATCTTAGCTTCTGTTAGTTTTTGTGAGAGTGACATTTGTTGCATTTGGTCTCGTAATTTTGATATATCATGTAGCATTTATTCCTCTTCTTCATGAGTCATTCTAGAGATTTTAGGTTGATTACTAGGTGTTTGCATTTTCTTTCCTTGGGGCATCAGTTACCGATAATAATTCTCTTCTATGCCCTTTGAATTCCTTTAAAATAATTTTTCAAACCAAGCTTAAGCAAGAATTTAAAAAAATCTACACACCTTTTTTCACTTTGTAGGAGCTTGATATTGACTCTGATGTATCTCTATAATTTCGGATCATCCAGTTTTGAAATTGTGACCTACAGTAGTCCTCTATGTCCTCTTTCCAATGCCACCAGTCTGATCCAAATTGGACTCTCCAAGGAAGAGTTATGCCAAATCTCCCATAGTGACCTGATTATAGACTAGTTCAGTAGAGCGAACTTGTACAACGTGCCACGTGTCCTTGGTTCGACTTTTGGCTCTGAAAAATATATAAAAGAAACTACAGTCTGTCCTCTTTCTGTACCTTCTTACGAAATTTCAATTCGATGCTCAGAGAGAAAGTTATGACGAGTTTCCCCAGGTCACTTGTTTGGAATGTAATTTAGGAGTCTACAAAAACACCAACTTCCTCAGATCATATCTCTGCAAATATATTGCGAAAAGATCTAAAATTCGGACATGAGGTTCAGTATGATTTCGCCTCAAATGGGTTTTGTTTCGCTTCTAAAACATCGTAGAAAAAAAGTTATAGCGAAAATGTCACGATGATCTATTTGGAGTAGTGAAACCCTAGAATCCAAAAGCTCTAATACCAAATGTTATGAAACCAGCTCACAAAAAGATAGAAAAGATAGATCAACGCCTTAGAATTCAGCCTCATCGAGGGGACAACCCCCTTTACATTACACAAATGAATGATTCCTGAATGATCAAATGACAAAAACCTCCTTTGTATATATAGGAAGGTTCTTAAGAAGTCACCAATATAACCCAGCCGGACCTAGCAATAATAATTATAAAAAGGCACAAAATAACAATAGAGGATCTATGGGGCAACCCAATAATAATAATATGGGGACAATAGGGGCACAACAATATTAATAAGGGATACAACTATAATAGTAATGGGGTAATCACTAGTATTATAGGGACCTAACAGTCACCCATTGTAAACCATGGCTAGCAAAGCTCATGATGGTCAATAATGGTGAACAATGGTAAAGTATAGTTAACAATGGTTTCCAATGGCCAAACAAAGTGAACCAAACTCAATGGAACATAGCCCATAATGAAATTTGTAGTGCAACATAACTATTATGGAATGCAACAATTTGATGTAAGTGAATATAGATGAATGACATAATGTGACATAATTCTTGAGGAACATTGCAATCCAACATAACCCTTGTGGAACATCAATTTTATAAATAACCCTTGTTCAATATCATAATGTGATGTAACTAGCAAGTATGTAAGAAGTCCACATAAGTCATTCAAGAGAAACATTGCAATAAACCTAACATATTAATATCATATAGTAATATAATATTATTGTTACTTATAGTATTGGACCATAATATTTTGTTGAAGTCAAATTTTTAGTGTTTTTAAATATAAAATTATTTCAAATTCAACTTCTTAATCTTATAATACAACACACGATTTAATTCAAGCCTTCATGTCATAGTGTTACATAATATCATGTCAATCATAATACGATTTGTAGCATACAATTGATTTATCATAGTGTGATTGAATATGGAATTCAATCTATTTAAATATTGTCAATCATAGTTGGTCATGGTCAATCACATTCAAATTTAGTAGCATAGAATTGATTTGTCATAGTGTGATTGAATATGGAAGTTAATCTATTTAAATATTGTCAATCATAGTTGGTCATGGTCAACCACATTCAAATTTAGTTAATCATATTCAAACATCTTCAACTGTGGTCAACCATTGTGAACCAAAGCTAACTAAAGTTAGACATAATTAATCATCCTCTAATGTAGTCAATTACACATTTAGTTAGGTAAACTCAATCATCGATGTTACTTTGTAACCATATAATGCCATTAATCTATAATTGACTTAAAGAGAGCCTTCAAAGATACCATGATGAACAATGGCCCATTATAATGATTTATAGTAAACATGTATACAAAAACAACTAAAATCAACTATATTAAACCATAATGCATGCAATATGGTTAAGACAAACATAATTAACCATATTCAAATAGCTTCAATTTCTTAATATCATAAATACTTTAATTCAAAAACATATTAATCCTTCATATACATGGTATTGGGCATTAAGAAATAAAACACCATAATAAAATTTCATTGGTATATGTGCATCAATGCCTTTCTCTATCTTTATCAACTAAATATAACCCTAGACCAACATAACTACCTATAATTTATAATTAACCATAATCAATCCTATAAAACATATTCATCTATAATTCATCATACTCGATTTAAATTAATTATATTCCAATACATTAACATAATCAACTAATGATCAACCACAAATATCTATCGAGGCTAACCACAAAGAACCACATTCAAACATAATCACTGTGTAACAACGCATACTTTGGCCCGGTATTTAAGGGCCTGGTTGTCCCCCCACATATGACAGTGACAGGCCATCTGTTTATTAGAAGATAGAGTTTAACCATGCTCTATGGTCACCTTATTTTAAAATTTCTATAGACAGCTTGTTCTGGTCAGCTTACATGTTTTCTTCTCCGCTAATTTTGCAATCTCACGCTGCTGAAGATATTCCTCGTTATTCTTTTGACCGCTAGGTTTTTGCTAGAGACGCTGAAAGATTGCTTAAATACAGATGAGGATGCTGATTTCAGGTGATGCCCGGTGCCAGTTGAAGGGACGAAAAGATTTTGCAGGTTTTGATGTTAAGCCATAACTACCCTAGACTACTGACTCATACACATGAAATAGAACAACGGATGGATTATCACCTACATCCTCCATTTAATCCTTCACTGCCATCTGTAACAATGAACTACTGGGCTTTATTTTGGAGAAATCATGTTCCAATAGTCGTTGGAAGGAAGCCTACGCTAAACTGAAGCATGCAGCCTGCAACCAGAATAAATGAATCAGTCAAAGAAACAGAACATTACATTTTTTACGAACACTTTTACCTGATATATATTAGAAATAAAAATATGTTAGTACGGTTTCCATTTTACTCTATATGCCTAGAGGCAAGATAAACAACGATAAAATAAAATGTGTTTATTTTTTTACAAACAATTGAAAAAATTGCAGGTAATACCTCTTGAAAATCCTTCGATACAATCTCTTGATGCTATCAGTACATCAGGATAAATTGTTCATAGTCTTTACATGTGATATACTGGAGTGTATCTGAATATGAAAGAAATCAGCCTCGCATACACCTCACACTAACGATTCACAAACAACACTAAAGCCTTAGTTCGACCCTGGCTTTGCCAGATAGTACCATATAAAGAATTATGTTATGATGCATGCTAAATTTTCCTGGTTTGAACTCCACCTCGGAAAACGATTAAAGATGAACAGCTATTCTGGCCGTTCACAGAAAGTGTCAGAATTAGAGTCTTGTGAAACAAAGTTGTCAAATTAATATACACCAGCGTCTTTCCGTCCTCTGGAGCACCTGTTTTTCAAATCATCCTTTTTTATGTTCTACCTGGAGACGAAACCATCAAGAGGAATACAATCTTCATTATTCTCTAACTCTGCAAGATCACAGTTAATAAATTGGCTTATATAAGAATTCTCCTGAGACATCTTTACATCTTGATAAAGTTGTGCTAATATCTCTGCTTCTTCAACATCTAAATGAATGTCCTCCCTAAGAAAATACTTGCTCGGCATTCTGGACTCCGAAAGACATAGACAGGCTTTAATATCAGGAAAATAATCAACATCCAATGGTGGCATTGAACAGTCTTTGTGCTCAACCTGCAAAACCCATCAATCTAATTGAGTACAACCGAATGAAAGCAATAAAAGAAGTCGAAGAAACAAGTGCTAAACAGACTTTACGAAGGTGAAGATAGTTGTCGAACCTTGGAATGGTGTGTGAACTCAGTGACTGAGGCCAAGCTGCAGTTAGCATTACCGTAACTAGGTGATTGCAAACTTCTATAGTTCGTTCCATCATCCCCGTTCATGTTGTTTATGATTTCGGAATATGTTTCTCTGTAATTGGTTTGGTCGCCCTGATCTTGTGATACTGGTGATGGCTGGTCTTCAAACGGCTCTTTCACAGATAAAAGCATATTTTCATTAAAGAAATTGCCTTTGGTACATGAGGAATTATTATTAACGGGTGCCCTGTATTGTTCTCCGATCCTTGTCCCTGGCCCACCCTTTTTGAACACTCGACATAAAGCATAAGCCTCCTGTAGATTTTATATATCCAATCAAAACTACTCAGAACTTGGATGAACAGTACTTATACATTAAGATGCTTTCAAAAAATGAAATAATACAGTATGAAAGTAAACAAGGCCATGTTTAGGATTTTTCTGATTAGGATATTTTTTAAGGATTTATTATTATTTTTATATATAATATTTATGTGATTATATTGGTTTGAAAATCTAATACTTAATTAAAAAACATATAATTTATTATTAAAAATGGTAAAGATTTAGGAAATGAAATTTTAATAAAATCAGTAAAAAAATAAAAATTCTAGAGCAGAATTTAAATATTTAAAATAGTTAAACAGATAATAAATGACTAAACTGAAACTGATGGTGACCCTTGTATAGATAATTATAACACCTAACATGTAATTGGAATTAGATTATCCAACAAAATTAACAAATATATTTTTTTCTTAAAATATTTAAAAAATAACCTATTTGCTGAATTTTGAACTTAAATTTTACGTAGAAAATTCTCTGTGAACCCAAATTATGAAATACACGCGGACCAAAATATTTGGTGAAAAGATCAGGCTACTGTAGATTCATTCTGAGGTGTAAAAAGAGTTTCAGGATTACTTTTATCCGGGCTTATCGCATGCACTCTACCAGTTTAGAGAATTTCACTAATTTCTCGTAAGTTTCTTCTATATTACTAAAATGGCGTTGTATAATTACTATATAACTATTTTGGAGTTCGTTTTTTCCCCGAATTCAGCGTAAATCAGTTTTCGTTGGATTTTTTTTTTGTTTTTTAAATAAAATTAGTTATTTGGAAAAACCTAAAATACTCAAATTGTACAAAATTTACAAACCAAACTTATAATTCTTACAAATTCAGGCGTTCTTACGAGAAGCAATAGATACCAGTTAACAAAAAATGGAGGTACCTGCAATGAAGCCGAGGCTTCACATTCCTTTTCTTCCAGACGATATTCATGCATAACCCAGTCTGTTCGACAACCATGTGGTGCACGGCCTGTGTAAAATACAAGAGTTTTTTTCATCCCAATGTGACGCATATGAGAGCTAACCTTACGATCTTTTCCCGTAGCCTTCCAATAACCAGCTTCAGTGGCGCGGTTTGTTCTTGAGCCATTTGGGTACTTCCGGTCCCTGGCGCTAAAAAAATACCACTCCAGATCTTTTCCAGGCATAAACGATTTTTCTGCAGAGAAAGAGAGATATCAAGACAAACATTCAAGCTGAAAATTTAAGATTGACAACACGATTGTTTCATTTAGACGATTATTTAACTGTATTTTGAAGCTTTTTAACAAATACTAAACAATCATAATATCTTTAGATATTCAGATGCGAACAGGGTTCAAATTGCGACATCCCCAGAACGCAATTCACCATTAGAAACAATGATCTTCAAACCTACCAGGCAAGTCCCATGGCTCACACTTGTAGATATCAACCTCAGGAATAATGTCCAGCTCTATCTTCCAACAATGGACTCTCCTTTTCAAATAATAGGCTACTAGTTCCTCGTCCGTGGGATGAAACCTAAAGCCCGGAGGTAAAGAAATTGGGGCCATTACAGTTAAATCTGTACCAAATGTATTGTTTCAGCCTACAAAAATAGAGAAACAAAACGTAAGCAGAGATCTAATATTATCAAAATAATAAACATTAAGGAAAAATCTCGACCCTCCCCCCCTCAAAATTTAAATGTTGTTGAAAGAAAGCAACTGCGATATAACTTACCAACACCCAGCTGAACGTCCTGAGAAGAAACTGCCTCGCTTTAAAAATGCAAGTCTGCTGCTGATCTAACACTGTAAAATAATAATTGAGAAGTATCCTATACGATCTGTCTTCACATGTGAATTGATTTATTATGCGAACAGGGTAGGTTTTGTGTCAGGGCAAGTGTTTTGGGAAACAGAGGCAAAGCACTCTATGCCATAATTTTTTTCTTTCTACGAACCCTAATGCATCTCCGGGGCAGTTAGACCGTGCGATCCTGGACCATCGTACCACCCCTTATTACGGCGGTTTTTCTTTAGCATTCCGATTAAAATGTGGTGGGGCAGAAGTTAGCCGCCGAAACATTCTCCCAGGATGAATGCGTTTATGAATGTAGGGATGAAGGCACCGACAAACCAACATCAGTGGGAGCCTCCTAAGATGCCGTGAACTTCCATGGCCATGATGTGAGCATACGAATATGTGCAGTGCGAGAGCGCTTTGTCGTCTTATTCCCTCTTCAGTCAAAAGTAAGGGTTTCTGTCAATGATGTGGTCATAAAGCGGCACGCACAAACAAAATAAACGCTTTAAAGTGGAAACCTGTTAAACAACGCAGAAAAGAAACGTTCTTTTCTTTTGTCCCTAACAAAATCATAATCATAAGATGCATATCATCTTTGTTTTATTTTCTGTAATGATTACACAGAATACATAACATATAATCGCTAAAGAAAATTGATCATAAAAGGGAGCTAATGGATGGGAATGCAATAGGAAATGCTCAGTAACACCGGGTGAATACTAAGGAGGCCCGGGGAAGGTCACAGCTTGGATATGATAGCGTTAGCAAGAACTGTTTTTTATTTTTAATTTTATGCTTTTTTAAATCATCTATGGATTTTCTTAAAAAAAGAAGTAATAGATGAATATTATTTAAAATATAGTGCTTAATGAGAGGGTGTTGGGAGCATATCATAAGAAAAGTTTTTAAATAAAAAGAAAAATTATATTAAAAAAAAGATTTTAAAATAATAATGTTATTTTAAGAGTAAATAATTTTGGAGAGAAGAAGAAAATTATCATTTGAATTGTATTTTCTAATTTATTTTTCATATACTTATTTAAATTTAAAATGTAGGTAATTATTGGTGGAATCAAATTCTACATCTAGTGAGTATCTATTTTATATATTTTTGACTATATCTACATCCACAAAAAATGAAAATGTATGAAAAAAAAAATGTAATTTAAAATACATGAAAAAATGTGTTTATTATGTTTTTTTTCATGTATTTTAAGTTATTTCAATGTTGATATACTCAAAACTATGTAAAGTAATAGAACATGTTTTTTTAGTGTGGGTCTACACAAAAATATGCATAGTAGATATTCATTTCATGGATAATTAAATTTCACATCCAACGGGCGGGTACACTTATTTGAAAAATCATATAAGAAAATAAGGAAAGAATAAAATAAAATAAAATAAATAGTCTTCTTTCTTTTATTTTAAAAATTCATTGTTTTTATTTTATTATTTCAACAAATATGTTATTTTTCCGTTAGGAGACTCATTTTAGACCTCCAAATTCTTCTAATATTTGGTTGTTTTAGAATATTGGAATTTATCTTATTTTTAAAACAAAATATTGAACATTTTAAGGATCTTTTTCCACAATTTTGTCCGGTACTAACTTTAGGACGAGAGAAATCAATGCATCTTTAAAACTCTTAGGAAATCTCCTAACCTTTTATGGCTTTACAATAATGAAGAATATTAGGGAGCCAATTTTAGCTTCGCCTTGATTCACTGAGAATTGGTATCCATTTTGCTCTATGATCCATTTTATTTCTTTTTATATTTGGCAACTATCGACATGTTTTCCCACTATGTAGGTTGTTAATACCTCTTCCCAAACTCAAGGTATGTTTTTTTGGTCTCCACTTCCCCCTTTGCTTCGGAATACAAACTTAATCCATCTTAACAATGGATTTATTAAGTGTCGAGAGGAATCAAATATCTCGAGGTGCATACCTCTTTTTTGAGTGCAAAACTTGAGGAAATGTTTGCACCTCAAGAGATTGGATCCCTCTCGGTACTTGATAGATCCAGGGTTAAGAGGGATCTAAGCTGGTTTCAATCATGCTCAGCCACATAAAATATGTGGAACATCTAATTATTCTCATTATTTTAAATATGTTAAGTATGTCTAAGATTAATTTGTTTATTTTAATTTTAAATTTTCCTAATTACCTCAATTTTTTGAGATGGTAGAGACTGTAAATAACTTGAATGATGAATACTGATGAAATAAATATTATGAATACAAAGTGACAATGTCACATTGTTGAATGATAAAAAATGAAAATAATAAGAATATGGTCAATTACAATTAGTCTTCATTGTGATCCATCTAAAACAATTTTCTTCTACTATTTTTATTATAACACTTTTTAGTTTTGCTATATTTTCATATTGATGATACGAAAAGGGAGGTTGAAGCCATAGACAATTGAAATATTTAACTCATGCTATTGTAGTAAATGTCATACATTGTCTCGTTTGCTCTTCAATATTAATAGTAGCTTTTTCCAAAGTGAATCATTGTTACTTATGGAGTGTTAAACCCTAAGTAAGTTTCAATGCTAATTGTTTTTTGTTACCTCATTTGAATGTAAAATGATAAACAATGTTGAATGATGGAAACGAGAATAATAAAAATGTATTCAATTAGAAATACTTTACAGTTTCAAGAAGTAAACATTGGAATTAAGAGAGCATTTTATTTGAGATGAAAATTCGAGTATTTTATTTATGGTTGAAGTACTGTAACAAAGACATCAATGCACGCTGTCAATAATTTTTTTGGGATTACATTGAAATCAATGCACAATGTCAAATCTAATTACCCTAAAATTAATGTACATCATACATCTAGTTACATCAAATTAGAAATCAACATCACTAAAATCAATGCATCTAACGCAAACAATCAACTAGGACGACAAATGAACATCTACACTAAGACCAATGCATCTAATGCAAGAAAAAAAATAGGATTAGAAATCAACATCCACACTAAAATCAAAGCATCTAATGCAAGTAATCAGATAGGATTAGAAAAAAACATCTACAATGCAATCAATGCATCTAGCACTAGCAATAAAATATGGTTAGGAATCAACATCTGCACCGAAATCAATGCATCTAGTGCAAGCAATCAAATAGGATTAGAAATTAACATCTTTACTTAAATTAATGCATGTAATACAAGAAAACAAATAGAATTAGAAATCAACATATACACTGAAATTAATACATCTAGTGGAAGTAATGAAATATAATTATAAATCAACATCTGCATAGAAATCAATGCATCTAGTGCAAGAAATGAAATAGGATTAGAAAAAAACATTTAGACTGAAATTAATGCGTCTAGTGTGAGCAATCTTCTTCCCTTTCTCTCAAGCCTCCATCTCTCTCCACATCTTTCTTCTTAACTTCATCTCTCTCCCCCTCAAACTCCATCTCTCTTTCTCCCCCTCCCTCTCTCCTTCTCTCTTTCAAGTCCTCTCTCTCTTCCTTCATTTTTTCCCCATATTGCAATATCTCCTTCTTCGTATTTTTATCTTACCCCCAAACATATTATATTAATAAAAAATTATTAAATTTAATAATATCAATATTTAAATGTACTAATATTAAAATTTTGATATCCACATTGAAATCAATTCATCTAATGCAAGAAATCAAATAGGATTAGAAATTAACATCTACATTGAAATCAATGCATGTAATGCAAGAAATCAAATAGGATTAGAAATCAGCACCTACACCGAAATCAATGCATCTAGTGATAGCAAGCAAATACGATTAGGAATCAAAATCTACACTGAAATCAATCCATCTAATGCAATAAACCAAATAGGATTAGAAACTAACATCTATACTAAAATCAATGCATCTAATGCAAGTAATCAAATATATTTAGAAATCAACATCTACACAAAAATCAATACATATAGTTCAAGAAATAAAATATGATTAGAAATCAACATCGACATTGAAATCAATGCATCTAGTGCAAGAAATATTATTCACTTTCTCTCCCCCTTCCATATATATCTATATATTCCTCCCTATATCCTTCTTTGTCTCTTTTTCTCACCCTCCCAAACACACATGCTCTCTCTCCCTTCATATCTATCTATCTCTCCCTCTCTCCTTCTCTCTATCTCTCACTTCATCCATCTCTCCCCGTTGAATATATCTCTCTATATCCTTGTCTATCCTTCTTTGTCTCTCTATATCACCCCAATAACATACACATTGTTTATCAATATCTATCAATATCTCCCTCTCTTACTCCTCTCCTTCTCTCCCTATGTCTCCCCTTCTATTTGTCTTCCCTACTACTTTCTCCTCTCCATCTCTCTCTCTCTCCCCATCTCCCTTATTACTCCCCCTCTCTCTCTCTGTCCACATTTCTCTCTCTATCTCTTTATTCTTAACTCCCTCTCTCTCTCTCTCTCTCTCTCTCTCTCCATCTCCCTTGTTACTCCCTATCTCTCTATGTCTCCACCTTTCTCTCTCTATGTCTTTATTCTTACCTCCCGCTCCGTCCCCCTCCAACTCCATCGCTCTCTCTCCCTCCTTCTCTCCTTCTCTTTCTTAGGTCCTATGTTTGTCACCTCATCTCTCTCCCTTTCTCTCCCACCTTGCTATGTCTCCCCTCCTCATTTCTCTCTCTCTCTCTCTCTCGATCCTCAAACTTTGTCACTGTCTCCCTCCCTCTCTCATTGTCCTTCTCCCTCCCCTTTCTCTCCATATCTCTCTTGTCACTCCCTCTATATCTCTCCACCTCTATCTCTCTATGTATTTCATCTTCCCTCCCTATATTTTCCTTCATCTCCATCTCTCTCTCCATCTACTCCTCTCTGTCAAGTCCTCTCTCTTGTTATTCCTCTCTCTCCCCTTCTCTCCTATCTCCCTCTTTCCCCCTCACGACTCTCTCTCTCTCCCCCCATGACTCTCTCTCTCTCTCTCCCCCCCTCTCCATTGTTGTGTCTCCCTCTCTATCTCTTAACCTTCTCTCCTTCTCTCTCTCCTCTCATATTATCTTCTTTTACTCCTCTTGTCTCTCCTAACTTTATCTCTATGTCTCCCTTGTCACTCCCTCTATGTATCCACCTATATCACTCTAGGTCTTTGTTCCTCCCTCCCATATGTATATGGAGATAATATATATCCCTAATATATTAATATATACTATAATATAACACAATTTATATTTTATTAAAGTTAATATTATATTAATCCAAAACTATTAAATTTAATAATATTAATATTAAATTTCTATATTAATAAGCATATTTCCAAAATAACAATAAAAACTAAAAGAAATTAATATTATATTTAGATTTAATGATTTTTTACATGACATGATCAGAAAAAATTATAAATTACATAAAATTAATATTTTCAAATATTGCAACTTGTATTACAACTTTGGACCAAGAAATATTTTATGTCTTTAAGAGTTTTAAAATATTCCATAGGAGATGGCTTTTCCTTTTAAATATTCATCTTATAAATATTTAATTAAAATAAATATTAAAATATTTTGGAGTCATTTTATATAAAGCTTAAAGGATTTCTTATTCTTTGTGTTACATTAACCTTTTTCTTTTGATTTAAGATATAATATTGAATTTAGAAAAGAGTAAATTGTTTAAACTTTTACATATTTTGGAATTTTAATGTGGTAAAAACTTTTATGGAAGGTAAATTTATGATCCACTCAAATTCATGATATATGATAAGGTATATTGAGCACAAACATATGTACTTACACATTACCTGCATACTGGGCTATAGAATGCGCCTCTCGACACAATAGCTTTGATAGGGCCTAACATGCTAACTGAGGTCCCTCAAGATTATGTGGATATTTCCATTATTCTAATGGAATTTTCCTACCAGGATTTGTTAATTCGTTAGGTATTAATTCAAGTAATGAAGTTGAATTAGAAGGTTATATTTAGGGTATGAATATCATCCATTTAGAAGTATATCACTCAATCATCACAGAACATGATTCATCTTTCCTTATGGGAATTTTGGGGAACATTAGAAATGACACTCACCCTTGCAAGCTATAAAAACATTTGTGTCTATCTCTAGGCCTAACTTTGGTAGAAAAATTGATTTAGGATATTGATAACACCTATGTCCATGTGATATGGCCAACAAATAAGTTAGCCAATCGATTGGATAAAAATATAGTTTTTTTGGAAGGATGGACTTAGATCTAGAGGCATTATGATGTTATGGATCCTCTTATTACATCTGAGTGTTTTCATATTTTCTTGAAGCATATTTCTATTCTAAATGGGATGTTCAAAGGAATTGAGGTGGAGGCATCCCACTAAACTATATGACACTTCATTCTTGTCCCTAAGTGAATTGGTGGTTATATGTAGGAGTGGTGTATGTATTGTTTAAGGATGGCGGTTAATGGATTCGATCACTTGACATAATCTATTGCACTCATACGAGAAGTTTACAAAATGTTTTGGAAGAGAACATAAGTGATTTAGTAGGATAGTAGAGGGAGAAGATTCCAAATCTCACCCAATGTTAGTGGTGGATAATTCTTCTTCTCTAGAGAATTAGGGAACAATAGTTGTCCAAGAATAAACTATTGAGAATATTGCAAACTTTATTGGAAATAATTATCCCTGATAGTCCTACATGTTTTCATGTATACTCTCAATTTTTTTGCTATTAAATGATTAATGATTTAGGACTAGTTTTTCACCTCTCTTGGTTATGCTATCATCAGTTGGTTTATTGGTTATGTTTGGTTTCCTTTATTTCATTTTTAATTTAGAATATTTTTTCTATCTTATAGCCAAACGAGAATATTGCAAACTTGGTCATTTAATAGCAAAAAAATTGAGACTATACATGAAAACATGTAGGACTATCAGGGATAATTATTGCCAATAAAGTTTGCAATATTCTCATTAAACCAAATGATCATCAAACCAACTTATTTTTTTTTTACCTTTCAAATTTTTGAATGGTTTTAGAAGCTTGTATGGAGCCGATTTTTGGCTTGTCGAAACCGTAATTGAACAAAATTTTGGATTATTTTTGTATTTGTGAGGAACTCTTGGTTGATTTTAAAGACCAGATCTTGTTCCCTATAAGCAAATCACATTAGTCATATACATTTATAGTCGAAGAACAATATTAGAAACATGAAAAGTGAAATGTTAATTTTGGACCCTTATGTAATCCTCTTTCTACATCATAATATCATCAAGGTATGTATAGCACACACAAGAGCTAAGGCATGATCCAAGAGGTACTCCATCAATCAGTGTTCTATGCGAAAATATCCAAGGCTTTGCGATCATCTATAGACCTATATATATGAATGAAACCTCCTAAACAATGCCTATTTGGGCTAAAATTCAATTTCCTTTATATTACAAATGGTCACAAGTATTCCCCAAAGTATTGGAGTAAATACTAAG
Source organism: Pinus taeda (assembly GCA_000404065.3). Lineage (NCBI taxonomy): Eukaryota > Viridiplantae > Streptophyta > Pinopsida > Pinales > Pinaceae > Pinus > Pinus taeda. The sequence continues at coordinate 92,094 of APFE030090586.1, forward strand.
TCTTGTGACATGAGGCATGTCGTTTCACTAGTTTTGGAATATAAAACTCTTATGAATAATTCCCACATCTATGAATTTATGTTTGGACAACCATATTTATGATTAGGAAAAGGATCCTCCTTCTTTCCATCATCACCATTATGCCGCTCTATCTCAATGTTGTCTTGGTTACACTTAGATTTTCCATTATTGCGGCAATTTCTCCTTACTTTAGTAATCATGTCCCTAAGAGCTTAACATCCTTTAAATTTTGTTGGAGGGTTGTTGATGCAGGTGGATGTTGGTGGCCACCAACCTATTCCACTTGAACCCCCACCACTGTCTCTTTCATTTTTTTAGTTTCCTTAATTGTAGCATAGTTTACTATTTTGGGCAGTTTTTCTCGTCCTAAGCTTCCGGAGCCATTTTGTGGCCCTAAATGACTTTCTTTTGTTGAACCCGAGGACAAAATAACTCTTCATCTGATGTTCTCCACTAAAAAACAATATTCCTTGGATAGATATTTCTAACGAGAAATTGTGCGTGACAAATAGAGATCGTATACCAAATTTACAACCCCGGGAAGTTGATGTACGAATTTACCCAAACGGGGCCCATAGTTTTGCCGCTTCATCTCCTAGGGTTAAGTTTTTAGATTTTCATGGTTTTCCATTGTTTCCAAATAATAAATAAGGCTTGGAGCCTCATTGTAACACAGTTCTAAGGCATGTAGCTACCACATCTCTTCTCAGAGATAAGCTATCATTGCCTGAGCTAGTTTTATTTCCATTCTATTTGGAAGCATATTTCAGTATTTGATATTAATGAAATGAAGTGTTATTTCTGCTTCATCTCTATATTTATGGTTATATTTGTAATTTGCTGCCTTCCTGTTTAAGTTTGGATCAGTGATATTAAAGCGGTCTTCCCTTTCTCTGTTTTTATTTGCATGTCCTCAACGAGGTCATGATATAAGGAGCTAGGGCTCAAACTGGTAAAAAATTTACAATACGAGCCTCGCAAATCCTAATAGATTCCCATGGTAGAAGAGAAGAAAGATGAAGGGGAGGAAGATCCTTGCAAAATCATGCTCAAAGAAGCCCTTGAGCGATAGAGAAATGCAAGGATGGACAATTTTGCCCAGATCCTTCAATGGCTACCCAAGGGCGACACATCTCTTGCTAGCAACTACTATGGAAGTGCCACACCCTTTAAGGTACAAGTTAACTTTTACATCCCCATATTTTAGGGTATGATGGATGCAGACATTGTAGATAAATCGTTAAATCTGCTAGAATGATATTTTTTAGTTTATGATTTTTCCAACTGAGAAAATATTACTTTTTCACTTCTAAAAATCACCCCCCACATTAAGGACTGGTGGGAAACCTACTATAAGAATAAGGTTGAAAGTACACCCTCATTATTTTGGCTCTACCAACATGGAATTAGTTTCGGCATGCCATCAATGATTAGCTATGAGGATAAATACATACAGTGGACCATGCTAGAGCAGGGAAGGGACCAAGACATGCTGGATTTTAGCAATGTTTTTTATACCCTTTGCACGAAGTTGGGTATGAAGGATTTTGAGAAACATTTGGTACTCAAGTACTGTGGCTTCCTACGAAGGTACATCTTGCTCGACATGTCATACTAATACGTTGTCAAGATTGAGAAAAAAGTTTAAATAGAAAAGGTGAGACTTTGGATGTGTAAATCCAAAGAAAGGGAAAGGCGTCCCCAAACTGCAGAGCAAAGGGAAAATGAAAGACAAGGCAACCCAAGATAACCGACCGGCAGCACAAGCAAATAACAAAACCACAAAGATAAATAAGGACATAGGAAAGTGGTGTGAGTTCCATAAGAGCTCCACTCACAACACAAGTGAGTGTCAGGCCAAGAGTTCAGTGGTGGCCGAGGTGAAGGATTTCAAGTCAGGCACATGTTACGACTCTGAGTCAGAACCCAACAAGGGGAATCAAGAAAGGAAGTAGATCATTGAAGTGGAGCCCAGTGCGACTGTGGTCACCACCAAGATAAAGAATATTGTGCCTGAATATCGATAGGATGGGGAATGCCTATTTCACTCACAGATGTGCATGAAGGGTTGTCCGTTGTAGTTCATTGTCGACAACGAGAGCTAGAAGAGCTTGATTTCAGTAGAGGTCATGAAGTAGTTTCCCATACCGGCTACATCACATCCACAATCATACATTATCAGGTGGATTCACCAAGGATGAGATCTCCAAAACAACCAATAGTGTGGTCTTCCTTATAGCATCAAGCGCTTCATGGATGAGGTCGTGTTTGATGTTTCTCCTATTGAAGTTTGTGATGTATTATTAGGAAAACCATACTTGTGGAAGCGACATGATATATATGAATCTATACCCCACTTTGTTATTATTTCTTTGGGTAGTAAGTTATATAGGATACCGGAGGTAGCCTCGCCTACTGCCATCTCTTTGATCTATGTTAAGAAATGCAGTAAGATCATCTCCCACATTGGGAATTTTTTTCTTTTATGATTTTCTCTAAAAGTAAGAGGAAGATCATAGCTACATCCATGGCCCCTGGGAAGAGTTCCTCCACACAGTAAAAGATGGTGGATACTATCATGGAAGAATACAAGGACATCTTCTCCTCACCCACAGTACCCTTGCATTGCCAGGTCAATCATTCGATCAATCTGACTCCTGGACCACCTCTACTCAATAGGATGATATATAACAACTCCATTATGGAAAATTATGAGATCAAACGACAAATCCAAGAGTTTTTGCAAAAAAGGCACATCCCACCAAGTTCCTCGCCTTGTGGGAGGTCGATTGTAATTGTATAGAAGAAGGATGGGACCTGGAGGCTGTGAATTAATCATTAGGCACTAAAAAAAATCACTATCAGGAAAAGGTATCCAATCCGATGGATTGACGACCTCCTGGAATGAACCAAAGGGGCATAGTATTTTAGCAAGATTAGTTTGAAGTCTAGCTATCACCAAGTTCCAAGAAAGCCATTAAATGTTTGGAAAACTTCCCTCAAATCCAAGGAAGGCATTTTTAAATGGTTGGTTATGCCCTTTGGTTTGAAAAATGCCCCTGCTATTTTTATGAGGCTAATGGATGAAACCTTGTGGCCCTTCACCAACTCATTCGTGGTTGTTTATCTAGACGACACCCTCATCTTCAGTAAGAGTTGGTAAGAACACTTGCAACAAATTCGACTGGTCCTTCAAACTCTTCAGCAAGACAAACTATGTGGCAACTTGGAGAAATGCACCTTTGGAATGATCTAGGTCCAATATTTGGGTTACATCATAGATGAGTGTGGCATGCATGTGGATCTGAATAAGATCCAAGTCATTCATGATTAGCCAACCTCGACCATTCTAACAGAGCTTCACAACTTTTTGGCCCTTGCAATTTTTTATCGGACGTTCGTGTTGGGATTCTCTCAGATCACTTGGCCTTTGAGTCAAATTACTAAGGGTGGAACAAAATAAAAGTTTTTCTGGTCCGAATCCCAACAGAAGGCACTCATTGAGTTGAAGCACCGACTTTTCTCTGCACCGGTACCCAAAATACTAGACCTACAATAGTCATTTGAAATTGAGACAAACTACTCATACTGTGCTACGGGCATACAATGGCCTATCATAGTGAGACACTTTTCGATATAATTGAGAAGTACCCCACCTATGATAAAGAGATGTATTCCATCATGTAGGCTTGTCAGTAATGGAAGCATTACATTCTGGGGAAGGAGATGGTCATCCACACCAATCACCGACCTCTTCAGTTTATACAGACACAAGGAAAGTTGCAAAACGATCACCATCAAAAGTGGTCTAAATATCTACAACAATTCCACTTGAACATTAAATACAAAAAGGGAACCACCAATAATGTTTCAGACTGCCTCAGTTGAACCCTAGTTGTAGCACTAACTACTATTCTCAACTCTTGAGGCCACGAGACCTATAGATGGCCACAACTATACAAAAATGATCTAGAGTTCGCCTTCACATACGAGATGCTAGCAGATGGAAGGAAAGTTCTTGATTTCCACCTCAAGGATGCATTATTATGCTACTTGGGCCACCTTTGTGTTCCTTCAAGCGAGCGTGCCAAGACTATTTTGGAGGCGCACTACAATCGAATCGCATGACACTTTGGTGTGGAGAAAATTATGGATATACTACAAAAGTACATTTATTGGCCCAAACTCTGTCTAGATGTTGGGAAATATATCAGGTCTCGCACTTCTTGCATCATTGCCAAGCCAACCATCAAGAAGAAAGGCTTGTACACTCCTCTTCCTACTCCCAGCCAGTCGTAGGAATCCATCTCCATGGGCTATATGTCTAGCATCCCTTCTAACAAGCATGGTAATGGCTATGTATTTGTGGTCATGGATAGTTTTTCTAAGATGGCTATATTGGCAACCTGCCAGAAAAGTATCACAGTGGAGGAAACTGCGAAACTCTTCTTTGAACAAGTATGGGTACATTTTGAGATCGCGTACACCATTATATCAGATCGAGATAGTAGGTTCCTAAGCACATTCTGGTCAAGCCTCTAGACACTATTTGACACTAAGCTCACCAATTCGATTTCCTTCCATCCCTAGATTGATGGCTAGATAAAGGTCGTGAATAGGATGATAGTGCACATACTCTGCATAGACAACTCTAAGCATCCACAAATGTTAGATGATTGTCTTCCTTATGTGAAACACAGTGATAATAGATCTCTCCATAGCTTGATTTGTAGCAGTCCCTTTCATGTGAGTCTAGGATTTCAGCCATTGTGTCTGATTGATGTTGCCATGCCTCTTGCAACTACACAAATAGAATCCACACATGTATTGTTCAAGGCTGATAAAATGACCAGATTGATTGAATGCATCCAACACATTTGCCAGTAGGTTGACGACATCTTGGAGAAGTCAAATGGCAAGTGCAAGCAATATGATCAACATTGGGTGCCACACAAGTTTCAGGTGGGCGACAAAGTTTGGTTTCACTTGCAGAAAGAGAGCCTTATCAGATCCCATCGAAAGGTCAGACACTCCTATATGGTCATTACACCATTAGCAAGGCTATGGGAGTTAATTATTTTGATCTCATCATTCCCCCATTCCTTGGCTTGCACCTAGTGTTTAATGTGGACTGCCTTCGACCATACGTTTCACCATTACTAGACATATCAGACATTGTATAACAACTCACACCAGCAAAGTTAAACCCAGACTGCGTGGAACAAGCCACAAATGATTGGATTATGGACACACAGGTCAAGAACACTCACCAACAAAAGATTCAACTATATCAAGTTATCAAAGTTTTCCAACTCCTGCACCAAGGTAGGTGTCTCACCAGGGAGCAAGTTCAATAGAAGTTTCCCCATCTCATGGAGGTGCTCCATGAAGTAGGGACCATTTCTACCTAAGGGGGGACAACTCATCCAAGTGGATGTTGGTGTCCGCCCATCTATTCCACTTGGACCAGACCCAGCACTGTCTCTTTTAGTTTTTCAGTTTCCTTAATTGTAGCACAATTTACTATTTTTGGCCATTTTTCGGCTCTTGAACTTCCATAGCTATTTTGAGGACCTAAACACTATTTTTTTGGAAACCTAGGGCCAACATGGATTTTTGATTAATGTTTGATACTAAAACTTTGTATGCCTCAGATAGATTTTTCTAGCGAGGCATTGTGCGCGTCAAACTGAGATCATATGCCAAAATTACGACTTCGGGAAGTTGATGTACCAATTTACTACAACGAGGCCCATAATTTTGGCATTTCATCTCTTAGGGTTAGGTTTTTGGATTTTTAGGGTTTTCCATTATTTCTCAATAATAAATGGTCCTTCAAGGTTCATTATAAAATAGTTCAGAGGCATGTAGCTGCCACATCTCTTCTCAGAGATAAGCTACCATTGCCCGAGCTAGTCTTATTTCAATTCTATTTGTAAGCATATTTCAGTATTTCATATGAATGAAATGAAGTGTTATTTCTATTGCATCTCTATATTTATAGTAATATCTATAATTTTTTGTGTTCCTTTTTAAGTTCGGATTAGTTGTCTTAACAACAACAATCTCTAATCCACTATGAGTAGTCCATAACATATATTGACAATCTCCATCTCCAATTATTTTTACAAATTTTAGTTGTTCTAAAATTTTATTAAATATTTGAGCATTTGGGCCACATGTTTGGTATTGGGGTTCATACTTCCAAACCTTTCATCCAAATAATAATTTTGTTGAAAATAAGTCCTAAATATCCTTCTTTGAGTTTTATTTTCACTCTCAGCACCCTAACCTACTCATATCCAACCCTTGATATATCGTGTAAATAAAGTCTATTGTCTATATTGTAGGTCCAAGTGTTAGCATAATATTCATTTCCAAATGCGGATCACAAGTTGAATCTTGGTTACAATATTTAACTCCAGGGAAGGTCAGAATTTCAAAATGTAGGATGGGTCACACTTTTGGGAAAGCAATGCAGGTCACATTTTTTATTGGATTGTTTTATATTGTGAAGGTGACCTCCATTAGCCAAGTCACAACCCAATTTTAGGTCATGGCATTTAAGTGCTATATTAAGTATTAGGAATCAATAACAGTGCCATGGTTTATATATACAACTTTCCATTTAATCCTAATTTCAATTCATACCCTGAGTGCAAATCCTACTAAGAGATCGCCATTGTTAGAGGCTAGGAGAGAGACTTGTGACCTTAGACTAGTGTCCATTAGGGGTGCCACTAGAGCTTGTGATCTATGATTGTAATTACAATGTGGAAGTCTGACCAATGATCAACGTCAGATATGTCATCACAATCCATGGTTTGACACTAAAGTTGGGTTTAACAGGTAGGTGAGATGATAATGGACTATATAAGCTACAAAATGTGAATCTTATCATGTGTTAGCTAAAGAATTTAAGCTATGAAAGAGACTCACCAGAAAGCATAAAAGGACTACACTTACCAAGGAATATTGCATGACTTTAAAATGTGAACAGATAATGCCATATACAACCCATAAATGAGCATACTACTTTTGGGATGAAACAAAAAACCCGTGCATGGTTTAGTTAGAGATAATGTGTACATGAAATTTGGGTCTCATTTAATGGATGAAGAAAAGCCTTGAAATAAAATGGAGGATTAATTCCTGTAATTGAGAATGAAAAGAAAGACCAGACCAAGAGTTTGTTAGTTTGGTGTAGAAATACAAGGGGAAAGGCTTGTATTTAAATCTTGGAGGCACACAGGGAAGGGTAGCTGACACCTCGAAAATGAAACAAGACAAATGAACATTATAGTTGATGAGCCATAGTATTTCAGCTAGAATGTTGCAACTCCCAAAGCTACAAACTTTAATTATCAGCCCAAGTTTTGTACAAACTTAACAAGGGTTGGTACTGTATGTGAAACAAACACCTTCCTTTTCCTAGTCTAAGTCCCTTTGAGGTAGGTGAAAGAATGAAATTAAAAAACTTTGAATGAGTGAATATCTAGGTAAGCCATCAGTCCTAAGTTACAAAACTTAAATATAAATAAGCAAGCCTATTCTACTTTTTTTGTAAAGTAAATGACATAAAAGAAATATATTCTATTTGAAAATGTGTAAAGAATAATGAAAACGAATCAAATATAATCAATATTTCTATAAATGAAATGGAATTAAAGGAAATATATTCTATTTTGCAGGAAAGGAAAGTATTATATTACTCTTGCACGAAGGAAATGACACTTTGCGTAAAGTAAATTTTGGAAAGAAAATTTAAACTAGTTACATAAATTAACATTCAAGAAGCAAGAAATGTAAAATATAAATGGTGACCTTTCCAAACCCCCCGTTAGATAAAGTGGAATTAGAGCTTTCACAACCTTTGAATTTATTTTTTCCATGAATAAGAGCTTGAAAACAAACTACTACAAGAAGCTTTCTGTTGCTACAAGATTGTTACAGGATGCATGTTTCTCGAGTTAGCCTACCAAATGGAAAACCTAATAAAATTAAAACATTGTGGGCTTTATTTTATTAATAATTTCAATTTTTTTAAGAGTTAATGAAATTTGAATAAAATTTAAAGAGCTTCATTAGCACATGCTAAAATTTAGCAGAAAATTACTTCTAAATAAAAGAAATTTCATAGTTGATCTAAGTACCCAAATTCCTAGGATAATAAATTATACATTCTTTTGGGTAATTTTTTTTATTAATTTGGATTTTTTTAGGCTTCAATACAAGTGAAATGAACTTGAAATAAACTCATTAATAGGTGATAAAATTTAGCAGAAATTTATTACTTTTTTGCCACACGATACTTCCAGAAATTTCGTAATTGTGAACTAGTAAACCAATCCAAGTAGATCAATGTTGAATATGACTTTGGAGAGATTTTATAAGGATACATCATACTTGTAAATATATAAATTACCTACAAAACCACTTAATTCAATCATTTAACCAATATAACCTACATCAAATGAAGCGTGCAGAAATAAGAAATGCAAGAATAAAAAATGGAAGTGAACAAGACATTCAAAGAAGATAAGGAAATTGTACAACATGGCTTTGAGAATCTAAGGATTTCCAAGCCAAAATATACTCAGATCCCTATGAGGGAAACTAAGCCTTAGAAGCTTAAAATAACACCAAACTTCATTATCAGAGACAATCCAAGTACATCCCTACTAGAAATGAAAGTATAACTTCCAAATAACACATTTTCTTCACAAGAAGACTAAAAAATACATGCCCCTAGAGGCTAATTCGAATTAGTAATTATACCAATTGATGGGGAAGCATCCTCCTTGAAAGGAAGGAAGTAGCTTTCCCTCCAAAATCCCTCAAAAATTGTATCTAGTTCCTAACAATAGCAATCCCCATTAAACAATAGGTTCTGGCTTCTCAAGTAGCATGGAACACAACTCTAGGTTTTCCCAATTAGTGGAGCTCCAGAACCTGTAATTGATTTCATGATATTTTATTGATAGTCCTTGCTTTGGAGGGGAGCAAGTTCCTGAATTATCTCACTCTACTTAATGTTTTTCAAAAATAAATAATATTAGGCACATATTATGCAATTATCTATAAACCTTCCTAATGAAGTCATTATATCTCAAAAATATCTCATAAAATAAAAAAAAAAGGTTAAATTTACTGAAGGATGGTGATATGGGCCTTGAATTGCACCTATTTATGATGCCCATCAATAGTTGCAACCATTATCTGGAGGAGGTCACAATGGAAAAATGTGCAATTTTTTTATCACATGTGATAGGCACAAGGAGGTTGAAAATCAAATTCTTTGAGTGTAGAGATAGATAGTTGTATATGGGAAATGCGATTTGTAACTTCATGCATGCCATGCTACCTTTGATAGCTCTTCAAAATTCAAACAAGATCGGGTAGCCTGTGCACTTTCTAACACACTACAATATATGGTTTATTGTTTTGTAATAAACCACTATTAAAATGGTTTCCCATTTATGAGTATTCGTCAACTTGTAAAAGAAGAGACTTCAAGTCAACTTGAGGAAGAGTAAATTTTTGCAGAATTCAATAACCCACAGAGTTCATGTCATCAAAAAGCTTGGATTCCACATCATACCTGTGAATCCACAACACAGTTTTAATCAGTAAAAATAACATCATGAATTATTTGAACATTTTTGTTTTCCTTCCTTCTTCATTAAGAGAACTGCATATAGCTAAGAATGCCTCTATCAAGATATTTTTTTGATACAATCCCAATTACTCATTCCACAATATTTTAATAAGAAAATTTTCCATGCATTCCATCCTCTGTGAAAAATACTTTAATGATACCAAGTACAACTCCCAAAAAGATCCCACACTGTAAAAAATATAACTTTCATAGTCATCCTCCAGGGTTGCTAAAAATGTAAATGGTGAACCGAAAGAAAGTCACCATTCTGAAGGAATATTTATTGCATGATCATCAACATCCTGGTGCATAAAAGAAATAGAGTCTATTGCTACACTATTAATCATCCTCACAAGGCTATAAATGTCCTAGTAAAAATCCATGAAGAGACTAAGTATGTTGTTTGGTCTTATTGAAAAAAATGTTTTCTTATAATTGTCTACATGTACAACATCAGATATCCAAATTAATACAAGGTCATTGCCACACAAAGTCTGTCATTTTACAAAGACTTCCATTTTACTCTGAAAATCTTATTGCATGTGCTTCAACAAAATATTTCGAGCCTTTCCTCAAGCCAACCTTTTACTACAATGTCTGAGTTTTCCTCTACCAAATAGTCCCTCATATTTTGAGCTTGAGATGGACCCTGAGAAATTGGACTTGTGTTTTTTCTTTTAAAATTGTGACTAATAAGAGTTGTTGGAGATATTATCCCAGTAATAGGCTCTAATTACATTTATAACACAATTATATTTCTTCAAAGACAAGTAGAGCTTGTTCTAACTTTCATCATTAGGTTGAAGGCCTGAAGAGGGTTTTTCATTGAATACAATAAGGAAATTTTGTAATGTTGCATTTCCGTTGTTGAAAACCCATACAATTGTGAGCACCTAAAAATGCATCCATGCAATGAATTTGAAAGAAAAGGTAAGAGACACAAGGTAATAATTAATATATTATATCTATGTATATTCATGTCGAACAAATAACAAAATGGAAAAAGGTATAAAATTTTCAATCCAATGAGAGAGTGCATTGAAATATCGACCCAAAGTATGATAATGTGACCCCTCTTTTAATTTTTGTTCTGTATCGAGCCCTTGAAGTACAAATGTTGCAAAAATAAATTAGCACGTGGATTTGGCTCTCAAGAGATTTTTGTAGGACAACCCTTAGCCCCACGTCCATCATTGACATTTATATTCTCTATTCAAAGAGAAAATGCTTGCGCCAATTGAAGAGAGAGTTGATAGTTCTTGGACTCATCAAAGCACATGTGAGGAAAACATAATGATCCTAATGAATTGCAATATATTGTCCTCATATTATATGCAAGTTGTGAACATTTTGTTGGAAAATAATTATTTGTTCTAGAGTGGACCTTCTTTGACCATGTATTTTTCTTCGTATCACTTTAGGAACAAAACATGGTATGTGAGAAGATGTCTCATATCCCCTCCCTCTATGGTTAACCACTTTACAACTTGTGAAATTGGAATACCTTGGATGTTCTGTAGGGCACAATGTAATGAAGTAAGCGTCTGTGTCCAAAGATTGATATAATGGTATATGCTTCTTGTTAAGAGTTGTTAGTGGTCATAAGCCTTCTAATCATGGTTGCAATTTGATCATAACCCTAGGCATGGAAAAGACACATATATGCATAGTTCTCGGAATTTCTTAAGAACAATAATGTTTTTAATCTACTTTAAAATATATAGAGAGGAATTGATGAAGCATTGTATATAAAATAAATGAACGAAAAATGACATAAACCCTAAAATAAAGGATGAAGCTAGGCTAACGAGCATAGGTAGTGTGCCTCATGGACATACTAACAACCAGTAACCTTGATGTTAGGAGGTTTCCTAATACAGTTGACAAGGATATTTTCTAAGACCTTGAAAAGCACAGGGGGACCCAAAATTTAGGTGTACAGGGTAAACATTTTGGGTGTTGTTATAGTTGTTAGAACAATTGCCGAACCACTGGTAGAATCCAACAAATCTGCATATGTCCCTATAATAGATAGAGTTTCATAATGATGCAAGGAAGTATTTAATAAACACTATGGGCACTCCTTGATTTACTTGAAATTTCACAGATTTTCCCTTCCTCTACCTCCCAAATATGGTCTACCAATATTCACACATTGAGCAAGAGCTCACACATGTCAATCTTTGATGAGGATCCAGAGAACAAGACCAAGGTATTATTATATTCATAAATTTAAATCCAGTTTCTAGTGTTTCTCCACTACTAGTAGGTTTATTCACTCCCTCGATGTAGTCAGTCAAGAAATCCAAAACATTGCTTCACTACTAGCAAGTTTGTTCGGTACCTCGACGAAGTTTCTTACATCACCTCTCTATGGAGGAAGCCTTTGTCAATCGTTTACCCTTTATTTAATTAATTTTATTTAGTATGCTTGTTGGCCTCATTTATTGGGAATTTATTGCACTAGGGCAGATGAGGGAGCTTGACTTATTTTATGGGAAAGAGGTGTTGTTTCTTGTTTGATAGAAACTAATTTTTTTTCTAATTTGGGGTTCCCCTTATGCTACGCTTCTACATCTCATATTTGACTAATGGGTGGACAGTGAAACCAAATCAGGGAATATTTTGGACGATGTCAGACACAGGGTTTATGTTACAAATGTAGGCCATATGAACTAATTAGGGTTCCCCATGAGAACCTATTTGTATATTCCTTTATAATGAGTCAAATTCGTAAGAATTATGTTTAGAACATATTTTTGATAATTGGATCCATGATATGTTGCCTCTTCGATCATATATCCCAACCACACAAAACCATTTGGCATGGGTTTCAACATTGGGGCAAAGTGACTGAGGAAGCTCTTATAGGATTTCAACATGTGCAACGAAGCATAAGAAAAGTTTATAACAAAAGCAAAGATTTGCAGGGAACACACATAGAACAAGACTTAGATGAAAAAGTGAAAGCTAAGCCAATGCCATGTAGCATAGAGAAAATATGCAATGTTATGTCAACAACAAGAAAATGCAGTTCAAGGAGAAGATAATGCTAAATGTAGAATGAATGCATGATGTAATGCAAAAAACAAAAATTACATGGAATACAAGACAAATAATGCAACGTGATTCAATTCCATGCAAGAAAAATTAGTTATCTACAACTAAAGGGCCATGTCATTCTTATGTATGAAATTTGTAAATGTGATGCAGTGAAGAGAAATGTAGGAAGATGAGTGCTAGATAAGTGCATAATATAATAAAATGAGAAAAAGAACATGTAGTGAAGGAAATACAAGAAAACCATGCCTAAACACTAACTAGTTTAAGCTTAAAACCCTAATTTAATGAGAGAGGAGATCAGGTCATGTCAAATTGGATTTCCAATGCATCCACTGTAGTTGTTCCTGACTTGCAAAAAAATTGGTGTTGACAATTAGACCGAGTAAGAAGTATTGTGGCAAAAAAAAAATCCTTAACTGTAAAGCATGAACATGAGAAAGAAGGTCACACCTGTTTGTAGGAAAGCATCCTAAAACAGATTGTTCTAACGAAGCCGTGATTCTATCTTGATAAAAAAATGATAAATTTGAAAACCCCAAGCATGTTGTTGAAAAATGCAACCAGAAAATACTAATTTAATTTTGTCCTCGAATTAAATTAGGAATTAACTTGTAATTCTAATTCTTATAGAAACTTGTAATAGTTAACTAAGTTAATTTGACTTAGTTGGCTAATTTAATTCGAGTTGGGAGTCTATCTTGAGTCGTGTAGAGTAGTTCCCAAATTTTAGGGACCCAGGTTGATTTCTTTTGAGTTGTAATTATTTAATTCAGTTTAACTAAGTTAAATTCAGTTAAACTAGTTCCAATTGATGGAGGAATTAGTGGGAGATATGGTAGTGGGGTGTAACCTATATTAATGGGGTGTAACCAACACTGCTCAACTAGTAAACTAAAGATACACTCATAATTAACTCATGCATGTGATATAAGAGAAATACCCAGTTGAGATTGGAGTTCAGGGACAATGTACTATCAAGTATATAATCATTTGAATCATACAGGTGGTGCATGAAATCAGAGGAAGGCCTGATGGATTGTGTAGTTATGGACAAGGAAATTCCTAATTAAATATGGGCTAATTCCCTAGGAAACTGCGTAAGGAAATAGGAGCTTGGAAAGAAGAAAATTTGGTTAAGTATTTTGCTAGAGCTTGTTTGTGAAGCAATGAGATAGATTGAGATAGTTCAGAGGTTTCTCAGGCTTGAGAAAATCATTGTAATATTCTCATATTTTCTAATTAATGAAATATACAGATAGCGAGGGTTTTTAGTTATGCCTTTCCACAGAAAATTATTGTGTTATATGTTATTGAATTCTCTCTTATATGCTTCATGATTTCACTGATCATTTATTGTTTTCACTGTTGAGTAGAGTAGATTCAAGTAAGTTTTTTTAGCATATTATAATCTATAGTTTGAATCTACAAGGAATTTATACATGGTATCAGAGCTGAAATCACTATAGAAGATAAGAATACAAGTTTATTTTGGAGGAGAAATCAAATTTGCAACAACTTACTTCGCAGCTAGTAGGATTTCATTCTGCGGATTGAGACTCGAATATGCCCTAGATGGTAGTTTGAACTATATTTCTTGGAAGGATAGGATATAGGAAATGTTGGGAGACAATGGGTTTAAGGAATTCATAGAAAAAGATATTCCTAAGCTAAGTGGTGCTCAGGATTTGGCAGAGTGGAGAAAGTTTGTGGCAAAGGCAAAAATGATTATCCTAGAAGGATTTCGAGATCATATTGTCTTGAACCTCCATGGTAGCGAAACTCCATTTGTAATGTGGAAGGCCTTCACAAACCTATTTCAAAACAACAATTACCACAAGAAGCTGGAACTCAAGGACAAGCTAAGAATGATCAATATGGAGAAGGGCAACACAATACCGAAGTACTTGACCAATTTCACCTAATTTTGGGATGAGATTGGAAGAGTTGATGTTACCATTGCTGAAGAAGATCTGGTGAGCCTAGCACTTCTAAGCCTTCCCAAGAGTTCGAAAAACTACCAAGACTCATTTAATGGGAGGGAGAAGGTACCAGAGTGGGAGCGATTGTGATCTTACTTGGTTAAAGAAGAGATTCGATGGAACACCAGAGATGGATCCTCATCCAAGCATGATGGTGAGGAGAACTGTGCTGAGATAGAAAGGTGAATTTAGGGAAAGGGAAGTCATCCCATTCCAAATTAGATTCCAGTCAGGGAAGCAAGAAGAAAGACATGTCGAAGATTAAATGTTTTCACTGTCACGATTTGGGACACTATGCCACAAAGTGTCCACAAAAATAGGCCACTAAGAAGCCCTTAGAAGGAGCCGCAAGTGAAGCTCTTGCTTCATAATTTGAACTATATTTCACCCTCATCACTTGCATGGTGACGTCAGTGATGGGTAGTGTTTGGTACCTTGATAGTAGAGCCTCATTCCATATGATCAGCAACAAAGAGTTCTTCAGTGACTTGGAGGAGAAGGACCTCCATATGCACATCAAGATGGGAGATCATGGGAGGTATAGGGCGATCGACATTGCTACTATTACCTTTAAGAGGGAGTTTGGTTCTCCTCTAACATTAAAAGATTTGATGTATGTTCCGAGTTTGAAGAAGAATTTTGTTTTAGTTTCCATCTAGGAGGAGCGTGACTACGAAGTGATATCTAGTAAGGGAAATACTTTCCTTTGTCACATATCCTTAGGACAAGTGAAGTGGATTGGGCTCCGAGTGAAGAACCTATATAAATTGGATGTAGAAGATTGCACTTATTTGAGCACAAAAGCATAGAAGGTTCATAGCCAAAACGTCACTATGTTGTGGCATACAAGATTGGGTCACTTACACCATGGAGCTTTGAAGATATGCAAAAAATTTCTACAGGAATTCCCAAGGGTACACTAGAGTAGAGATACATATGCAAAGGGTGTACATTGGGTAAGTACACCAAATATTCCTTTCATGATAAATATATTCAAGTGCAAGTGATCCTTGATAGAGTTCACTCACATGTGTGTGAACTAGCCTTGACAACATCCATAGCCAAGCACATGTATTATGTAATAATTTTTTATGATTTTTCTCCTAACTGCTAGATTTTATTCACGTAGAAGAAATATCAAACGTTCGCTAAATTTTGTGAATTTAAATCACTTGTCAAGAAATATATTGGCGGGAAAGTTAAAGCTCTCAAAAGTGATAATAATGGATAATATTTTTCACATGAATTTAAGAACTTCTTCGCATCCGAAGGAATTCAATGGGACTTACTAGCACCTCATAACCCACAACATAATGGGTTGGTTGAAAGGAATAACTAAGGTATTATGGGAGTAGCACAGGTGATGCTACATGATTATGGCCTATCGTTGCACTTGTGGGTTGAAGCATGCAACCTAGTTGTTTATTCGCAGAACAAAAGCCCTCATCAAATTCTCGGGATGAGTACATGAGAAGAAGATTTTTTAGGCAAGAAACTAGATGTGGCACACTTTAGGATCTTTGGTTCATTAGGATGTTGTCATGTAACCAAGGATGCATGAAAAAAGCTAGAGCCAGCAGCGGAATTGGGTATATTTTTGGGGTACACTGATACACCTGACAACTATCAGGTGTACTTTCCATCCAACAAGATGATAGTGGCTCATAGAGATGTGAAGTTATATGAAGAGAAGGCCATGAAATGTTCCCTTGAGAGGGAGCTTCAATTACATGCAGATGAGGATATTTTAGCTCCAAAACAGGAACCTTAGGATGATGTGGAGAAGCCACGTGTAGAGGAGCAGATAGTGGAAGCACCCACTCATGCAAACACTTCAAAAGAAGGAATGAAGCACACTAGAGAGGCTAACAGATTGATGCATGATGCTAGAGATAATGTGGGAGCATCCACATCATAGTGTAGGAAGAGGAGGTCACCATATCTATCCACTGGTTACATGGCTCTGATGAGTGAGAGTGTAGAGATTGAGCCATCCTCATTCAAGTAAGTAGTGCAACAACCAATATGGGTTAATCCCATGGTAGAGGAGTATGACTCCATTATTAGAAACAATGATTGGGAAGTGGTCCCAAGGCTAGCAAATAAGTTAGTGGTGAGTTCCATATGGCTTTACAAGGTAAAGCAAGCAACAAATGGGAGTGTGGAGAAACACAAGGCCAGATTTGTGGCTATAGGATTCTCTCAGATTGATGGAATTGCTTATGATGAGAAAATTTCTCCAGTGGCAAGGCACTCATCAATAAAATCTATTCTAGCATTGTTAGTGCAAATGGGATGGAAGATACATAATATGGATGTAATGATAACCTTCCTCAATGGTGTGATTGAGGAAGAGGTTTATATGGAGCATCCAGAAGGATTTGAGACATTCAAAAGAGAGTCACATGTGTGCAGTCCCAAGCGATCGTTGTATGGACTAAAACAAGCACCCCGTGCTTGGTACACCAAGATTGACAACTATTTTACCAGGTTGGGATTCACCAAAAGTGAAGAAGATGTGAACCTTTAAGATATTGTGGTTGAAGGTAAATTGTTGATTTTAGTATTATATGTCGATGATTTGATTCTAACAGGTGATGAGAAGTTGATAAAATATTGCAAAGATGTTCTTGCAAGAGAATTCGAGATGAAGGACATGGGGCTCATGCATTACTTTCTTGGTATGGAAGTATGGCAAGGATATGAGGAAGTGTTTCTCTATCGGGGCAAGTATGTCAACGAGATACTAAAGAAGTTCCACGTGGAGATAAGTAAACACATGGGCACTCCTCTAGCAGGTAATTGGAGTAAGGAGGATGCTACTTCAAGTGAAGTAGCAGAGGCTACTACTTATAGACAACTTATGTGTTCACTTATGTATTTGGTGAACACACGACCGGACATGTGCTTTACAGTTAACCGGCATAGTCAAGCCATAGTTAAGAAAACCAAACTCTATGGGAAGGAAACTAAACATGTGTTGAGATACTTCAGAGGCACCACTTATTTTGGTCTTTGGTAGAAATAGATAGAGGGAGTGAAGCTTCAAGGCTTCACAAATGCGGATTTGGCAGGGAGTCCATCGGATAGAAAGAGGACATTAGGGGGGATCTTCAGTATTGGGTTAGTAGTAGTCTCTTGGTACACCAGGAAGCAGAGATCGGCTGCACTTAGTTCAACAAAAGTAGAGTACATGGCTACTAGTCAAGCAACTTGTGAGGCTATCTAAATGAGGAAGATCCTTGTTGGGTTATTTGGTGAGAAGATGGATCCTACAGTGATTACTGTTACAACTAGAGTTGGATAAAACTCTTTGAGAATCTATTGTTTCATGATCAGTCCAAGCATATCGATACCAGTATCACCATCTACAAGATTGTGTGTAGAGGAGAATCATGTTGTTGGATTACATTCCTATAGAGGAGTAGGAAGCTGATATTTTGACAAAGGAATTGCCAATATGTAAATTAGAGTTTCATAGAGGCAGGATCAGGGTACGAGATAATCCATTTCTTGTTGAGAGGGAGTGTTGAAAAATGTAACATGAAAATCCTAATCTAATTTTGTTTGTGAATTAAATTAGGATCTAAATTGTAATTGTGATTCTCATAGTAACTTGTAACAATTAACTAAGTTAATTTGACTTATTTGGGTAAGTTTTTCGAGTTGCAAGTCTATCTAGAGTGATGTAAAGTGGTTCCTAAATTTTAGGGGCCCAGGTTGAATTCTTTTGAGTTGTAATTATTTAATTCAGTTTAATTTATTTAAATTCAATTAAACTGGTTCCAACTGATGAAAGAATTAGTGGGAGATCCAGCAGTGGGGTGTAACCTATAGTAGTGGGATGTAACTAGCACTGCTCAACAAGTTAACTAAAGATTCACTCATAATTTACTCATGCATGTCAGATCAAAGAAAGACCCAGTTGAGATTAGAGTTAAGGGATAATACACTATCAGTTGTATAATCATCTGAATTGTAGAGGTGGTGCATAAAATCAGAGGAAGGCCTATGATGGATTCCACAGTTATGAATGAGTATTTTCCCAATTAAATATAGGCTAGTTCCCTAGGAAATTTCACAAGGAAATAGGAGCTTTATAGGCAACATATATGGCCAAGTATTGGTTGGCGCTTGTTTGTAGTAGTGAGATAGATTGATATAGTGCAGAGGTTTCTCGGTTTTGAGAAAAGAATTGTAATCTTCTCATATTTTATAATAAATGCAATATGCAGATAGCAAGGATTTTTAGCTATGGCTTTCCCTAGAAAAGAAATGTGATATGTTTGATTGAATTATTTCTCTTATATGCTTCATGATTTTATCGATCGTTTATTATTTTTGTTGATGTGTAGAGTAGGTTCAAGTCAATTTTTTTAGCATATTACAATCTATAGTTTGAATCTACAAGGAATTTCTACACATTTTTCCATGATAGAAATTCGTTTATGTCTAACCCTAAACTAATCATGAGACAAGTTTCGACTTGCATGAACACGAATTCACCACACAAGACTCCTCAATCTAGTCAACAATTCTATCATGATATTCAAAATGACCAACATGAAAACCCTAATTTTTTTTCAAGTGTGTGCCTTAGTATTGTAACAAGAATGTTTCAAATCCCAAGGATACCAAGTTAGATTATCAACCGGGGTTCGTACAAACTTAAGAGGTGTCGACACTATGTATGTAGCATGCAATGTGTCTTTCTTTCATTGATCTATTGAAATTTCATATAAATAAGAGGTTGCAGCACTGTATGTGTAGTATATGGTGTACTTATATCTAATTTAGTGAAAGATACTCTAGTACTCTATGTTTTTAGAAATAAAAAGCACAACTAATCCTAATTGTAGAAAAGAAAACCTACTTACTTTTGCAAAAAGGAAATGTAATTAATTTTGTAGAGGGGAAATCCTAGCTATTTTAGAGGAAGGAAAGACTATTGTAAGTTGCAAGAATATAATTGCTAATCCTACTTGAAAAAGTGTAAACTATAACCTATCTGTAGAGTGTAAATGGCACATCAAAACAAAATGTTGTCTATGTAATAGAAATAACAATTTTGGAAGTGGAAACCCTACCTTAATATGGATGAAACACAAGATAATCATAAAATCATTCTTCAATCATTGCAATCAAGATAGATTTTTTTCAATAGAGTTCATAAGGTGCTTCATAAAGTAATCATGAAAATCCTCATTATACCCTTTAAGTCATGAATCTGTCAACTAATCCAAACTGTAGAGGTGAATTGTAATCAGAGGAAGCAAAGCTTAAGAGATCTTCAGTCTTACTCAATCACATACTCAGAGCCTACGATTCATTATTCAAGCCTGAGAGACAAAAACCAAGATTTTGGAGAAAATTTGGTCAAGTTTACACCTGCTACAGGGTTGCTACAAGAGTAACAAGATTGTTGTAGCACTGATATTCCTCGCGATAAATTCTCGAATGCCTGAGAAAATAAAAAACAAATGAGATGGGATTATTTTTTTTTATAAAGTATGATGTATTATGACTCCATTACGAATATAATTACTCAAAAATACCCTCGTTAACATGTGCTAAAAAATAGCCGAAAATTACTACTCTAAGAAAAGGAAATTCAAGAATTAGTGAGCTAGTTAACCTATCAAATGTGTAACCTAATCAAGTGAAAATGATATAAATAAAATTTTGTTATTAAATTTAATGTTTTTATGACCCAATCCAAGTGGAACAAACTCAAATTCAGCTCATTAACATATTCTAAAAAATAGCAGAAAACTACTACTATTTTGCTACGATGGACTTCTAGAAATTCTAGATTTGTGAACTAGAAAAACAATCCAAGTAGCTCAATGATGAAGAAAAATTTTCAAAGTTTTTATAAGGATGAATCATGCTTTTGAATATGTAAATAACCTACAAAAAAACTCACTTCAATGATTTGACCAATATAACCTACAATAAAAGAAGCATGAATAGTAAATGCAGAAAATAAGAGATGCATAGTGAAAAAGACATTCAAGGAAATAAAGAGATTATGCAAGAGGGATTTTAGGTTCCTTTGGAAGCCAAGGCAAAGGATACTTAGATTCCTATGAAGGAAACCAAGATTTAAAAGCTAAAAATGGCACCGACCTTCATTATTTGAATCAATCTAGGTACATCCCTGCTAGAAATGAAAGTGGAGTTGTTAAATAAGAAGTTTTCTCGATAAGAGGACTAAGAAATATGTTCCTCTAGAAGAAAAATATAACTGGTGCTTATACAAAGTGATGAGGAAGCATTATTCTTCAAAGGAGGTAGATTTACCCCCAAACATTCTTCAAAAAGTGGATTTGGTTTTGAGCACTAGGAATCTTCATTAAATGACAATGAACAAATTCCTAGATTTTCTCAATCAGCAGAGCTCTAGAATTTGTCAATAATTTCATGATATTTTTTCATTTATTATCCAATCATGGCCCATTGTGTAGTAGGGAGCAAGTTCTAGAATTATCTCATTCAAAATTTACTCAATATTCTACAAAAATAAATAATATTAGCCACAAATATGAAATTGTCTATAAACCTTCCTAATGAACATATTAAAGCTAAAAATATGTCATGTAATGAGAAAAGAGAGGTTTAATATGTTGAAGGATGGTTATATGGGCCTTAATTGGTGTCTAATTTGGAGGCCCAACATACCCCCTACTAAAAGTGTCGCTCATCCTCTACGAAACTTAGTGACCTAATTGTGTCTCATTCATGGCCCTTGTGGTCTCCTTAACATCTAAAGCTACCTCAGAAGGAATTTTGGCACATCTTCTCTTGCTCCATCATCTTCAGATTCTTCTCCAGCTTCTTCCTTTTTAGATCCATCCCTTTCTCCAAGTTCTATTTAGGCTTGTGCTTGTGTCTTAAGAAACGTATCCCTTTCTATGTCCACAAAGTTTGCCCATGATAACAATTTTCACAACATATTTGATAATTGACATCCTTGATGAGTTTTTGGACTCTCTTCAATAGAAACCACGATCGCATGATTTTCAATGTGATTTTACAAAGTTTGGCAAACAAATAATCCCAACCTTCTATAGGGGTAAAAGAGTAGGTTTATCCATACTGGTTAGACGAAGGAAAAATTAAACTCAACTCAAAAACAATTCCATTTCCTTTTTAATCTTTCTTAACTTAAAAGAAACATTCACATTCAATTTTTTATTCTCAAACTGTTATCAAAATTGTGTTACACCATGCATTGTTGAAGGAATGAGAGGTTTTGTAAGTTTCCTTTCCACAGATGGCGGAGAAAAATCTGTAGTTACCCTTCTCTTTAGATGTCCCTCTTCAGTTATAGTGTTTTGGTGACAAAGTTGCTCAAAATTAGGCTTTTTGTAGATTTTTTGTAGCAATTTGTCTTCTCCTATAGTAAATTTGTTCCTTACTGTAGAAAATTTCTTTCTCGTATAGCATATTTTTTTCTCTTGTAACATCTCAAACAATCTATCATATCTTGACCAAAATTGTACCTTATGCCTAAATTTTTCTCTTACTTTTCTATAACATCTTCTAGGCGTTGGAAACAAGATAGAAGAGACTAGAGACTTCTTGGAAAGCCTATTTTCATCACTATGGTTTGATTTATATATGGATGGTGAATTCCTTCTTTCCTTTTGTTTCCTTCTTCTTCTCATTTTTGCTTAGATTATTCCCTAATGGTCCCTAGAGTTCTCCATTCTCCTATTTGTGTCACAACCAGTTTCATTAGGTATTTCTTAGGCAATATTATTTTAGTGTTTACCACAATTTGTGCATCTTCTTCTCCTTGTTCCCAAACTCTTTTCTATGTTGTCTTATCTCCATATTCTCCATCCTCTACTTCTTTTTTAATAGCTTCTTCTTCTCCTTCTTGGTTGTGGGTTTAGTTTTCAGAGAAACTTAGTATTTCAAAGCATCAATAAGAGGAATAATTCTCGTTTAATGATTATGGGAAGAAAAGTTGCATGCCCAACTCAAAACAAGCTCATTCTCCTACTATCATGCTTATCTTAAAAGAAAAATACAGACCTTCAATTTCTTTGTACTTTTAGGAGTTTTCTACAGGATGATTTTGTGGACAAAATCTGAACAATTCCACATGTTTTTTGTGTATAGGAGGTGAGCATAATTGGTTACTTACCCTTCCCTTATAGGATTCTTCAAAAGTCTAGGGTCTTGGGGCCAATAATTCTCAAGAAAGAACCCCTTTGTTCCTCTTCTTACAATCCTGTAGCAGACATATTGTCTCTTGTAGCAACTACTTTGTCTCCTATACCAATAGGTTTCAATCCTATCGTACTTTCTTTTCAACATTGCAGAACCTTTTTAGTAGCCTAGGGAACCCATGATAATGGTTATATCATATCTCAATGATGTAGTGGGCATATCTTACCATTTTTTGAATAAAATGTTGGTACAAATAAAGTTTAGACTTGTCCTTTTATGCATCTTGTGGTAGTTGGCTTAGTGTGCTAGGTAAGTTGGCCCCCAACTACCACCGATGTATACCCCTTATAAACTCATTTCTCCTCTCTTCATAATTATCACCCTCCTTTTTCTTCATTTTCCATGTTGCATGAGGGAGGTAGTTAGCTACAATTAACTATTCAAGGGTGGCCGAGACTATTGGCCACATTCACCTTGAAAAACCTTCTCTCTTGTGAATTGAAAACAAATTTCTAACCATAATACGCTCAAGAGAAGAGGTGAAGAACATTGCATGCCTATGACTACCTGATGGTATCTAGCTTCCTTTATCTATTCATCCTAATTCAGAAATGATGTTTGATAAAATCACTATTTGGAGGTCCCATTTTCCATGATAGTTGCTTCATGCTCTAGCCTTGCCTTGAAAAAAAAAAATTGTTCTTTTTTTATCGGTGTCTGACTTAGTGAAATTTGTTGATGTAGTTTCTCCAAATGGTGGATTGATATGACACTGTTAGACATGAAAAATGACCCTATAACAACTCCTCAAGGGTTGCATGTCTTCCCAAGCCCACAAATATGGTCCTTAAATTCTTCAGGATGGACTAATTCATCACTTTGGTGCTGCAAGTGTCTCCAATTGTGGTTATGTAGGGTTTGTGCAAGATGCTAATTGACTGGATTCTCTCTTGTGGCAGTCACATAGGCCCCTCCAATATCTCAATAATATTCATTAAATTCATTAAAAATATTTGATAACTCGTGGTGAGCTCATGGGTTCGGACTAGAAGTTTCAATGGTGGTGAAAATTGTGGAAGAAGGGGTTTCAATGGGATTTGTTTAATGAATGATGATGGTTTTTTGGATGTAAAAGTGACTAAATAGTGTGGAATATGGAAAACACAGGATCTTATACCTCTATGTTGATCACAATCCTGTAGCAATTTTGGTCACTCTTGTAGCAATTCTAGACCACTCTTGTAGCAGAATTGTTTTATCCATATATCTCAAATGGTAAGCATGATTCCATTATACTTATGCATCTCTCCATAAAATATCTTGGCCAACAGATGCACGAATCATGAGAAAAATGAGAAATGGTTGCAGGCGATGGAGTCCAATTTCGCGTAAAGTATGCACTAGAATTTGTTGAAATTTCTTGAGCATGTTAACATTATCCCTATGGATCTCCCCATGAAACAAATTTCTTGTAACACTTTAGGACAATGATGGAAATGAATGGGGAAGTCTTGGGAATGATGGGTGGATGTTGGAAATGGATGAGGGTGATGGATTGACATGGCTTTGGTCCTGTTGGAGCATCTGAGAAAAGGAGAAGAAAGCCTAAGTTTGAATTTTTTTTACTAGGTTTTTGATCAATTTTTTTCTTTTGGTGCTAACTTGTTCTTGTTTCTTGGAAAGGTTGGAGAGAATCTGCATTCATTAGAGAGAGATACATGGAGCAAAGTTTTTTTTTCTTTTTATCTTTTTCTCTTTTCTTAGGCCTACTAGATGCCTCAATGAGGTTTTCAACTAGTAGGTTTGCCTAGGCACCTCAAACTAGTTTTTCACTGAGGATATTTTCCTCCTTTTTCTGTTTTTTTCCAACCCACTAATTGCCTAAAAGTTTTCAATTAGTGAGCCAATGTTAGGTGCCTCAAAGGAGATTTTCATGTGAGATTTTATTTTTTCTTATTTTCTTTTCCTATATTTCCTCTATTTTCTTTTATTCCTCTCTCCTAGCCTACTTGAAGAAAAAGAAAACATCTTTGAAGTATACGAATACTTGCAATGGATCCATGTGCATAAACTCATGTGTAGGCTTGAAACATAATCTTTGAAATGTACCTAAATATTAGAGACCAAAAACTTTAAATTTGATGATATCATGCACTATTTAAGAAGAGAGTGATGCTCCATCTTGTTGATTTTATGAAACCAAACCTCAATATAACATTGATGCCCTTGGTTCACATTCTCATGTGGATCATTATTCATGTCTCATTTTCTGTGCCATTCTTTTTCTTTTTTTTTGTAAGTCAAAAGATTTTATTATATAGCAAAATATAGTACAAAACATCTGCCGTGGCAGATCGTGAGCAGGGAGGAGCATACAGCCATGACTAAATTCCTGCTCAAAAGGTTCAGATAGAAAAAACTGCCTGAAGCACACCACGCAGGGCGGCTCGAGCTGAACTTATTCCTAAAATCCGAAACTGCCGAGACATTACAAAACGTGACATTGACAGAGGTATTCAAGGAAAAGGCCAAAAGGAACAAAGGAAGCATAGAAAGGGCCAAAGAGAGCAGAAGAACAGGACCCAAAATTAGATGAACTTTCCCATTTGACCGATGGTATCCAGACCCATCTATCTCACGTGAGTGTTCATCCTCACTTGCATGGCAGCCATCGAATTGTCTTCCTGCATAGTCGCTGTGGTAGGCTGCGGGGTGCTAGGACCATGGTTGATAGTGTCTTTCAGCAGTTTTATGAGCAGAGTGAGCTTGCGGTCGACAATATGAATGGTTTCTTGCACCTTGGTGATACGGCCGTCCAGCGAATTGTTGTAGTTGATGATCTTGGCCATTTGTGCTTCCGTGAGGTTCACTTCGGTGACGACGTGCTGCCTCTCCTTTTCAACTGACTCCAGCGCTTTGGCAATGAGCGTTTTGGTGCGCCAGCTCTCCGCCTTGGTTCTGACAAACTGTGTGGCCCTTTTAGAAGGGGTCCCCGGATCTTTCATCCAGTCCATCTCCGCAGCAATTTCCTCCTCCGTTCGTCCTTTTTCTTCCTGCTTGACCTTGGCTTCCAGCTCTGCAACCTTGCGCTTGTGCTTAGCCGTAGCTCGGGTTTCATACCCTCTCTGCGCCTCAAAGAGGTTCTGATTTGCCGCAGCGCATCGGCTACCACCCGCGTCCATGATTGTTTCTCTATGCTTTTTCCCATTGCAGCAAATATCGATTACAGACTTGTTCTCTACCCTTTTAGGAGATGTTGTGGGAGACACAGGGTCGAGACTCCTTACTTTATAGCTGCTTCGAGTTTGAAATTGCCTTAGGATGGCCTTTGTCCCGCCCAAGATGTGGGTACAGATGCCATAAATTAGAATGAGGTTCACACAAGCGAGGTCGTTGCAGGCTGAAACAGAGAGGGAGTGGCTGCTCATGATTTGATTAACCTTATGCCAAGTATGTTGTACAGTAGATCGATTACTATGGTTATTGGATGTAGCAGATATGCTCTGTTTACCTGCATGACAGTTACTCATGTGCTGAGCTTCGGTGCACCCTGCCTCTTTAGGGGTTGACATAAATGATATAGATGCCTCTCCATACGGATTCCTGCCAAGTGTTCTGATTTGGATATTGCTGATGCAGTTGGTTCTGTGTCTTGATCTATAATGATCGAGCTTTGTGCTGGCCTGCCGCCGCCGGGAGATCCACTGTCCTAGTTGTCCTGTCATTCTATTACTGTGATAATGATTACTGCTGATACCGGTAATCTCCCCATTCCGGTGCCTGATCCTAGAGCCGTCACCCATTAGGATGAGTCGGCTTGATTGGAGTCCTTCTCTACCGGCTGTGCACATGTCACCTTGAGGGTTGGGCAGGCTACGCCCTGCCAACAGCTGTTCGTAATAAGGTGCGATGTGTCAGCACCGTGGTTTGCCAAGAAGTCAGCCAATCCATTTGCCTTTCTTCTGACTGATTGGAAAACAATGCCTCTCAATTCTACCAACAATTCCGCTATACTTTCAGTGGCCTTTGCCAGCCTCCAATGTTTGGTTACCTTACTGGTGTGTGTTCCTGCTTGAAGGCGTTTGGCCACAGAGATAGCCAAAGAAGAGTCCCCCTCCACTATGACTTTTCCTTGTCTGATGGATCTGAGAATCTTTAGGCCTTGCTCCAGCGCGGCAAACTCTGCTTCATTGTTTGTGCATTCCCCCAACGACCTGCAATAAATGTGGACAATTTCTCCCTTGTGATTTTGAATGGCACCTCCGATTCTTGCTATACTTGGGTTGCCCCTTGAAGCTCCATCAAAATTCAATTTGAGGTAGTCTTCCGGTGGCTGTTGCCATCTATGAAGTTGTGACGAGGGATGAGCTATGTTTCCCCCGGAAGGTGGATTTCTGGATGCTTCCAGTTGAAATCTCTTTAAAATGCGTAAGTCCTGTCCCGTGGGTTTTTCATTTGAATCAATTTTGCATTTTGCCTGTACCAGCTGTTTGATATTAATAGTTATTGACTCTTTTGCAAATTCAATATTTCGGACTTCTTCTGTGAAGATTCTTCGATTCCTCTCTCTCCATATTGTCCATGTTATGAATCCCGGGGTGCATTTCCATATACTGTCCACTCTGCGAATTCTAGAGAAGTTCCTTCTCCAGTTGGTGATAGAATCCTGAATGGAGTCCCTGTTCCGATCAGAATCTTCCAGGATTTCTTCCATCCAGAGCCATAGCTGGGATGCCCACTCACAGGAGTTGAAAAGGTGATTCATTGTTTCCTCCTCCTGCAGGCACATAGGGCATCTAGAGGGTCCCCGAAATCCTTTTCTCAGAAGGTTTTCCCAAGTTAGTGTTTTCTTCTGCATAAGAAGCCAAAGAAAAGTTCTTATTTTTGGCCATCGAAAATTGTCCCAGACTTTGTCGGCCCAGGGCACAATGTCAGGCTGTTCTTCTCTTTCTATGATGCTCCTTGCTTCTTTAAGCGAGAACTCCCCCTTGCCTTTCGGTCCCCATCTGAGCTTGTCATTTTCAGCAGCTATTCTGATTTTTCTCTTGAGGATTTGTTGGTTTAGAACTTGGATGGGATCTCGGGGTACTTCGTTGTGGGCTGGGTCAAAAACTTTCCATTCCCTCCACTCCGAGTCTTCACTGGAGGGGTTCCAATAATGGTTGACTCTGAAATGGCCCTCATTTTGAGTAAGTTGCTTTAAAGGTTGGAGAATAGGGGTATCTAATTTCGGGGATTGCTGCTAGGCATCCTCCTAGAAGAGTGCTTGAGTTCCATTCCTAATCTCCCAGAAGCTGTGATCCTGGACAATGCTTCTGTTGGCCTGGGCATGATTCCATATAGGAGATCCGTTGGGGGTTTCCTGCATTCTTATAAGATCTAGATTGGAACCATTCGGTCTGTACTTTTCCTTCCAAAGAGTGGCCCAAGGAAGGGTAATGTTCGAGATCCACTTACACCAAATTTTGGCTCCACATACTCTGTTAACCACTAAGGGATCAACTAGGTTTAGGCCTCCCCTGTTCTTTGGTCTACACAGTTTCTTCCAGGCCACCAATGACCACTTCCTCTTCTCACTATTTCCACTCCATAGGAAAGAACGCTGGATGCTTCTTATTTGATCTAAGATGCCTTTCGGAGCCGGTAAGATCGAAATCATGTACTGGGGGATGGCCTGCAAGATCGCTTTCGTGAGAATTAATCTGCCTGCAAAATTCAGGGCCCTGTTTGTCCAATGTTTGCATCTCCTTTCCATATTGGCAAGGACTTTCTCCCAATGAACCTTTTGCCAAGGTTTAAGGGTAAGGGGAGCTCCTAGATATCTGGAAGGTAGGGAGCCAATTTTAAACCCCAGCAGTCTTGAGAGATGAGATTGGATAGCTTGATGAGTGTTGAAGAAGAAAATGGTTGATTTAGAGAAATTTATCTCCATTCCCGAGGCTTTTCTAAAGAGATGAAGAATGTCTCTATACGCTATGGCTTCTTTCACTGTGGGGGTGCCGTGTAACATGGTATCATCCACAAACTGTTGATGCGTGGTGGCAGGACAGGATCTGATAGGCTGTAAACCTTTAATTTTACCTTCTGCTTCCCTCTTTGCAATTAATCTGCTTAGGCCTTCCATTAAAATGACAAACAAAAAAGGGGATAAAGGGTCCCCTTGTCTTATGCCTCTTGATGGGCTGAAGGGAGCGGAAGGAGCACCATTCACCAGTATAGAGTATCTAGGAGATTTAATAAGCGCTAAAATCCATTTGATCCATTGTTTGCTGAAACCAAAAGCTTCTAAAATTGCTTCCAGGTAAGTCCAACTTACCTTGTCATAAGCTTTGGACAGGTCTAACTACATGAGCATTCCAGCTTCTTTTCTCGAATGAAGAGAGTGAATCATCTCCTAGGCTAGCAAAATGCTGTCTAGAATCTACCTTCCTTCCACGTAGCCTGACTGTTCTTGCGAAATGATGCCCGGGAGGATCATCTTCAGCCTGTTGGCAATTACTTTTCATATGATCTTGTATATGACATTGCAGAGGGCTATAGGTCTGAACTTTTCTGGAGTGTTAGCCTCCTCTACTTTGGGAACAAGAGCAATGAAGGTTGAGTTAAGAGATTTGAGGATCGTTTTGGATCTTCTTAAGTCTTCCACAATCTCCCAAATGTCTTGCTTTACAATGTTCCAACAGGCTTTGTAGAAGTTGATGGTAAACCCATCCGGCCCAGGAGCTTTGTCATTAGGCATGTTCCTGACTGCTTCCTCGACCTCTTCCATAGTGATAGTTTTTCTAAGGGCCCAGTTCTGCTCCTCTGTGATTTAATTGGGTATGGCATTAGTTATTTCTTGAATGGCTGCCTCCCTGTTGATCCCCGGTTCTTGCGCTATGCGGCTAAAGTGGTCCGAAAGTAATGCAGATATCTCATTATGATTTCTGAAGATTTCACCTTCACTATTTTTCAGTTCCAGGATTTTATTGGCACTTCTGTAATCCATGGCCGATCTATGGAAGAATTTAGTGTTTTTCTCACCTTCCTTTAGCCAAAGAATTCGTGATTTCTGCTTCCATAAGGACTCTTCTTGCTTACATCTATTGTGCCATTGTTGAGTGAGTTCTTTTTCTTGTGCGCAAGTTTCCTCATCTCTGTAGCCTGCCACCCCGTCCTTGTGAATTTGTTCCAGTTTTTGTTCAATGATTGCTTTTTCCTGAAATATATTTCCAAAAACTGTTTTGTTCCAGTCCTTTAATTTCAATTTGATGTTTTTTAGTTTTTTTTGCAGATTGAACATCTTGGATCCTTCTTCATCTAAAGGCTCTGACCACCACTTTTCCACCATGGTGAGGAAGTTAGGGTGTTCAACCCAAAACTTTTCGAATCTGAAGGGTTTGTTCCTGGGGGTTCCTGAAATCTCAACCATGAGAGAGATCGGCCAGTGGTCCGATCCTCCACTTGGAAGAATGTTTGACTCTACGACCGTTCCATCTAATAATAAGTTCTCCAAAACTAAGAAACGGTCCAGTCTTGACGAAATCAGCCTTTCACCCCCCCTTCGGTTGTTCCAGGTGAACTTACCATGTTTGGGGTATACATACACTAATCTAGCATTATCAATGAAGTCTATGAAGCACTCCCCATCCCTATTAAGCTTCCGAAGCCCTCCTCTTTTCTCCAAGAGGGAGGTGATCATGTTGAAATCCCCTCCCAGGATGAAATTTGCATTAGGGTGTCTTTCCATGAACTTGTTTATAGACTCTAGGAAGACAAGCTTGTCTTCTAACTTTTGAGGACTATAGATATTGATGCATAGGAAAGAAGAAGAGTTACCTGTAGGTTGCACTTCCATGGCCAAGTAGTTCTTGCTAGCTTCAGCTGTGATGACCTGGTATCTCCTTGTGTCCCAAAAGGTTGCTAAGCCTCCTTCGCGCCCTTCGCTTTCTATCTCTAGGACTTCAAAGTATCTTCCTAATTTGATTCGTAGCTTTTCTATGAGAGCTCTATTGCACTTTGTTTCTTGTAAAAACAGCATATCTGGATTATTTTTTTCCATCTGCCTCTTCAACAGCCTTTGTTTAGCTTGGCTTTTCATCCCTCTCATGTTCCAAGACACAATCTTCATAATTAACTGATTTTTGGGAAGGAAGGATACTCACTTAACTGCTTTATCTTACCTGCATTGATCAAGATCTCTTCGAGCTCCTGCAGGTGTTCTCCATTTGTTTTACAGCCTCTGTGGCATTTGTGCCCTGAACCAGAGATTTTGCCTGGTGATGCTTTGTGTAGAAGGTTACCTCCTTTGATGATGCCTAGTTTGTACTTCTATTTCTCTATAACTGCCTTCTGCTGTGCTATGAAGAGGTCCTTGACCTTCCTTATCTCTTCCTCCGGTATTGCTTCAATCTCGTTGGCTTTCCATCTGTCTACAAGTGCTGTTAGGTTTATTCCTTCCATTGCTAGGGTATCCTCTAGCTCCTGATCCTCACTCCCCGCTTCACTGGTTAACATCTCTGTTTCTTCGTCCGATTCTTCTGTTCTATCCTGCATGTGGACTTCATCATTGGGATTTTCTGCATCTTTGCCTTCCTCTAGGGGTTGTTTCTATCCTTCTTGCCCTGCCTCCTTATCAGTGGTGTTCTTCTTTTCCTCCGAGTCAGTCTCCAGGTCTAGGTACTCAAAAGGGTTACTGAAGAAGTTTTTCCTTGTGTCTCCTTTGGTGTTCCTTCTTCTATTGGCCCACTACCTGTTCTTTTGTTTGATAAAGTTGTTTTTGTCTTTGTTGTTTTGGGTTTTGTCTTCTTCTGCCTCCTTTCTGTTCAAAGGACAGTCCCTTATCAGATGTCCATGCTCATGGAATTTCCAACACCTGAAGGGTATTTGTTCATAATCTAAAGCCTGAAAATACTCCTCATCCCTGTACTCCAGCCAGACCCCTTCGTGAAGTGCTCCTGAGACATCCATCTCGACACAGATTCTTGCATATGAAGTATATCTTTTCTGCAGGGTTGCCTCCGAAGCTTTGACAAACGTTCCTAGCTTATCCCCTATTTGCTTTAAGGCATTCAACCCCCAGTAATCTATCGGGAGAGAGAAGAGTCTTATCCAGACCGAGACTTGAGTGAAAGATTCCTTTTCCGGGACGAAGTTCGGCTTCCAAGGTCTCATATATAAGCCTGCTGAAGCTAGGAAATAAGGGCCACCCTCGAAAACACTGTCTTTATCTTCAAGACTAGTAAAGACAACAGTGAAGAACCCTCTTGCCCCTAGATGTAACTGCACATCTCCTTTTGGTTTCCACAGCTGTCTTATCCATTGGCATAGAGTTCTCTTAGTTGGCCAGATTCCCATAAATTTGCAAATGATGGCATGTTCAGCCATATGCTCCCTATAGGTCTGGATTTCCGAGTCAGAGATTGTTACCCGTAGACTTTCTGTTTTCTTTGGCTTACAAGCACTACTAGTCACCGGGTTTCTGTTGGGGTTCACGCTTGACTCCCCCTCCTTCTCCGGTTGGTTCCTACTTTTGTCTTTTTGCACTTTGTCTGCTTGCGGTTCAGCTTCCTCTGCTTCTGAGGCCTAAGACTTTGTAGTGGTTTTGTCTTGATTGCTTCCCCTGTTCTGCTCCTCTGTATTCCTGACTTCTACAAAAAATACAATCTTGTCAGACATCATTGGTATCTTCTCCTTTTTGTTTCTGCTGTTCAGCATCGAGCTGTTCCGTCCCTCAATTCTGACTCCTTCTTTCATTTTCTGATGTCGTTTCTACAAGATAACCTGCTTAAAAGTAGGGGTCCCACTGGACCCCTCTGCTCCCATCCAGTCCGACAGCAGTCGCCCTTTTCGAAACATTGTTGCCAGTCGAGTTTTGTGGTGATCCAGGCCTGTAACAGACGCTGCCAAGGCGGAACCCTAGTTCATTCCCGGGTCACCTGCAACTTTCCTCGATGAATCGTTTTTCCCATGTCTATTTTCTATGCCATTCAAATATTCTACTATTTGTTGATTATTCTCATGAATACATAGAGGATCTAATGGTAAACATGACAAAGCTTTCTCAATCTCTTACAAATCTTATATTTTTGAATATTTTCCTTCAATGAAATCAAGAGAATTCCTTTTCTGCAATACTCTTCCTGATCTAAGATTAATACCATTTATCTTAAAAAGAGTTGTTTGGAATTACCATGCCTCATCATTGTAAGTGGGGTGAGCTACATCGTTGTCTAGGTTTGGAAATGGTGCTGCAAGTCAATGAGTGGGAGTGGATATTTGAGATGGATATGGTTCAGGTTGTGGTTTTGGTGGAGGTGGATGGTAGGGATAACATGGAGTTGGGTATGGAGTATATTCAGGATATTTTGGATTTCTCCCATAAGTTCCTTTCCAACCTTGTTGCCAAGATTCATTTTGGGGTTGAGATTCCTAAGGTTTCCAAGGAAAGGGTGCGTTCAAATTACTTTGAGACGAATGTGCATAAAATTAAAATTGTGAATTAGGTTCTTTCATCATATCAGGTTGACTATGTTACCATGGTCTTCTTGGAGCTACATAACATACCTTCTTTGGTGATTGACTTGTTCCATTATCCTCTTGGTAAACTTCATTCAACCTTGGTAAATATGGGAAATATTCAATAGCATGTGATTCTGCATGGACAACACAAATATCAACATCTTGATTTTGTCATATTTCATTATTAACATTTATTCTTATTCACTTATATTGCTAAAAATTTATGTTTTAAATTTATCATGCAAAATTTCCAAATTCAACCTGGCTTACCGATCTTGATGTTGATCTACTTACTCTTGCCCTTCATCTTGATATGTGCTTGCATGTTTCAAAAATTTCTTCAAATGATATTTGGTAGACATCTCTTCTACTCATCAGATTAAGGAGATTAATCCAATCATCCCTAATTGTTCTAAGTAAGAGGATTTTTAGTGTGTCAAATCCTAAATGATGCAAATTTTCCCTCTTAACATTATACATAAATATATCTATTAGATCCTTAAGGATCTCATCTTATTTTTTAGTCATTCCAAATACTTCTTCTTTAAGATCACAATCTTTATATTTTTCTAGAAATATCTTTTGAATATCATTACATGATTTTATTTAATTAGTCACTAAACTCATGAACCATGCAAGAGATCGATCCTTCAATGTTGTCAGAAACAATCTCAATTTTTGAGTGCTTAGTAAGTAACCATAAGACCTACAAATGATTTCAAATTCAAATAGAAATCTTTCTGAATCCTGTGACCTCACACCATGGAAGTTTGGAAGGTAATATGGAGGGATGTTACTCATATGAACACTGATATTAGTATCTTGAATGGGAAAGCTAAGAGAGTCTTCTTCATTGAAATCATCTCCATCCATTTATAATACCTTCTCTACCACCTCTTCTTCATCTACCTACAAAAGTGGATGGTGGGGTGGCTCTTAGTGCACCACGTGGTGAAATGGAGGGTTTTGTGTTGGATATTTTTTCAATAATAATGCTAATGCAATGCAATATTCCTACTATTTTCATTTTTGCATAATGTAAAAGAAATGAATCAAATAGGGAATAAAACTATGCACGCTTTGACACCTCCCCAACAACAGTGCTAAAACGTTATGAGCCCTATTATTGCAACAAGAATGTTGAAACCCCAAAGGAAATAAAATTAAATTATCAATCGAGGGTTCGTACAAACTTAATAGGTGTCGCACTATATGTGCAATGTGAAATGTGCCTTTCTTTAATTGATTTTATGCAATGTCATACAAACTTAAGAGGTTGTAGCACTATATGTGCAGTAGATGTTGTACTTCTCCCTAAGTTGGTGCAAGAGACTATATTACTCTATGTTTGTAGAAATAAAAAACACAACTAATCCTAGTTGTAGAAAAGGAAACATAGTTACTTTTGCAGAAAGGAAACGTAATTAATTTTGTAGAGAGGAAATCGTAGTTAATTTTTCAGAAAGGAAAGACTATTATAATTTGCATGAATGTAAATGTTGATCCTTCTTGCAAAAATGTAAAAATTAACTTATGTGAAGAGTGTAAATGGTACATCAAAAGGAAACCTAGCCTATGTAATATAGAAGTGGAAACCCTAGCTTAAGCTGCATGGAGAAAAACTAATCATAAAATCATTCTTCAACCACTACATTCAAGATATAATTTTTCAATAGATTTCACAAGGTTCTTCATAAAGTAATCTTGAAAATCATCATTATGATCTTCAAGTCATGAATATGTCGACTAATCAAAACTACAGAGGTGAATTGTAATGGAGAAGAGCCAAGGCCTAAGAGTTCTTTGGTATTAATAAATCATGGATTCAGAGCCTAGCGGTCATGATTCAAGCTGAAGAGAAAAAATTCAAGCCTTTAGAGCAAATCTAGTCAAGTTTACACATGCTATAAGGTTACTACAGGACTACTGTAGGAGAAACAAGATTGTTATGAGAGTGTTACTCCTAGATATAACTTCTTGAATTCCCAGGAAAAGTAAATGAAAATGATATGGATTTTTTTTTTATTTTTTTATTTTTTTTATTTTATTTTTATTTTTTTTTAAATTAGGATGTCTTAGGATTCAATTCCAAGTGTAACCACTAAAAAATGGCCCTGTTAAC
Source organism: Pinus taeda (assembly GCA_000404065.3). Classification (NCBI taxonomy): domain Eukaryota; kingdom Viridiplantae; phylum Streptophyta; class Pinopsida; order Pinales; family Pinaceae; genus Pinus; species Pinus taeda. The sequence goes on from APFE030090586.1 coordinate 127,618, forward strand.
ATATGCTAAAAAATAACAGAAAACTACTACTCTAAAAACTATAAATTCAAGAATTAGTGAGGTAGTTAAACTATCAAATTCATAACATAATCAAGTGAAAATTATATGAGGTAAATTTTGTTATTAACTTGAATGTATTTATGACCCAATCCATTTTGAATAAATGCAAATGAATCTTATTAACATGTTCTAAAAAATAACAGAAAGTTACTACTATTTTGCTACAAGGGAATTTCAGAAATTCTAGATTTGTGAACTAATAAACCAATTCAAGTAACTCAATTATGAATATTACCTCTGAAATATGTTTTAAGGATTCATAATGCTCATGAATCTGTAAATAACCTTTAAAACAACTAACTTCAATCATTTGGCGAATATAACCTACAACAACAGAAACATGAATACTAAATGCAGAAAAAAAGATGCAAGTGAAAAAGGCATTCAAAGGAAATAAAGAGATTGTACAAGAGGGATGTTAGGCTCCTGGGAAGGCCAAGCCCAAGTATACTCAGATTACTATGAAGGAAACCATGCTTTAGAAGATAAAAATGACACTAAACTTCATTATTTGAATCAATCCAAGTACATCCCTACTACAAATGAAAGTGGTGTTGTTAAATAATAAGTTTTCTCCACAAGAAGACTAAGAAATACATGCCTCTAGAAAAAAAATCGAATTCGTACTTATAAATTGTGATGAGGAAGCATTCTCCTTGAAAGGAGGGATATTTCGCCTCCAAAATCCCTAAAAAAGTGGATCTGGTTCCCAACACTAGGAATCTCGATTAAATGACACAAAAAACATTCCTAGATTTTCTCAATTAGCGGAGCACTAGAATTTGTAAATAATTTCATGATATTTTTTTCATTTATCATCCAATAATTTTCCATCATGTAGTAGGGATAAATTACCTATTTTATCTCATTCAAACTTTACTCAATATTCTCTCAATATTCTGCAAAAATAAATAATATTAGGCAAAAATTTGCAATTATCTCTAAAACTTCCTAATGAACATATTAAAGCTAAAAATATGCCATCTAATGCAAAAAGAGAGGTTTAATGTACCGAAGGATGGTCAGATGGGTCTTAATTTTTGTCTACGTTGGGGGCACGTAACCAAGAATTAGCATTCATCAAAAACCCTAATTTTGAAAACCCTAATTTCAGCTTGTTAATGGATTTCATCAAGCATGTGAGGATATGAAATAACCATTAGTGAGAGATGAATTTCCTCATCATACTAACAATATTATGAACCTTCAAATAGTATATCATCGAATACCAATGATTTCATAAGATCAAAAAATGAATGCACATGATCATCATCATCTATAACAATAAAAAACATCATTGAATATAGCTCTCGTTTGATCAGACGTTCTAGTATTGAAAAACTAGTTGCTCAACAGGTAATATTGTTTTGATTTCTAGGATGGGGATGAATCATCCAAATGAGTTTCATGAAAGATATGAATTATGTGAATTCTTCCGTCACATACAGTGGAATTTAAGACAAGAATAACTTATACCTTATCATAATTGGAACCATCAAAGAGAGAGGATGAATAATATGAAACAATTATCGGTGCAACAAACAAATCAGAGTATAAGGAGTGGTGCATATCAGCTAATAGAAGTTGAAAATATTATATAGAAGAAACACCATTCATATAAAAATATTTTAAAAAGGAGCTTTCATCTGTAAAGATGGTGATGAAAAGAGAATCATGTGAGGAAACCCTAATATGATCTATTTTAAGGATATTATCAACATCATGAGAACCTGACATAACCATCAGAGGAAACTGAAGTGCCTCAACTTCCTGAGAAGTCCCTGAAATTTTAGAAGAAAATTTATGAAATTTTGGTGGCTTGGTGAGATCATACATTTAACACAAACCCCTATCATTAGAGATGTTAGCAATACATTGTCAGTAGAATTCCAATCGTTAAAGCCACTACTTTGATGATATTTGGTATCCAACACATGAGACTCTTAAATGATCAAGAATGAAGAAGAAATGACTCGAGGAATTTCTTGAACTTTTGAAGATGTAGAATCTTCATCTTTTCCTATTAAAGTTGTAGATTGAAAAGATCATGAGAAAGGGATTCAATATATTCATCCTCTGATTATGTGACAACACTATTATGTACCTGATTATAATGTAAATAAACAAGATGGAGATCTAAATTTTTTAGAGAAATCACTAGTGTAGTAGACTCATTAAATAAATGAGGCTATGGAAGTTGAAAAGACTTAGATGATGAGGCATTAATTCCTATCAAATCTATTGCATGAATCAAATCTTACACACTAGTGTAAACTTTAGGGAGAAACATATTAACATGCATGTTATGCTCAATGGATTTCATAGGACATTCAATACAATCTGAGATGGGAACTAGGTCATTACAAGTAGGTGAATGAAAGACCATATTACGAAGATATTCAAGAATATATTTGGCTAGGTGTTTCACGAGCATAATTTAGATCTCATAAACAGGGGAAGGTGTTATAACATCTTGATTTTTAGGTTGTCCTATTTCAATTGGGTTTATGCAAGCTTCAAAAGCAAGATAACTTGGCTTGTCTCACTACAAACATATTTCATAACCTAAATTACTAACAATAGAGATTTCATTAGGTAATGGAGCTATAGGAGAAAAAATAATTTCACATGCGTAATATTCTTCCAAGAGGCTTGGGACTTTTACAACTCACAAAAATTGTAAGGTAAAAATCAGGGATAAATTCATGCTTATTTTTAACTTGCAGGTTACCAAAATTTTCACTAGAATAAAGATTCATTTCATATTTAAATTGTTGTGAAGAAAGACAAACTAATCACCAAATTTTTTCGCTCAAATATATCCAATCCGCATCTGTTTTAGGAAATTGATAAGAAAGATGGAAAAAGCTATCATAAATATATTCCAAATATTCATGTGGTTTCCATCCAAGCTTGCTGATCCTTTTAAACAGATTTTGAAAATCATACATGTGGAAAGGGTGATGAAGTTCCTTGATGAATGGCACAAAAGAATGAATGGACATAGCTGGAAACATTTTGCACCATTCCCTAAAGTGATCACCATGTGTAAGTTTGAAAAGTACACAAGAAACATCTTCATATGTACTTCACTAGAATCACAAAACTAAAGAAATTGACATTTATGTTCAAACAAGGATATTCCACCCTCGCCATCAAATTTATTGTATAGAAAATGATGATCTGTTTCCTCAAGTACTGAAATATTGAGACTTCGAGAAAACATCCTGGAATAGGCTTTTGAGAAGGAGCCATTTAGATATATGATGCTAATATAGGGGATCCATGGGCTTAATTTGTCATCCAACCCTCCTTTTAGCACCAATTTTTTTTTGACGGGCGAAAATGTCCCAAAAAGAGCCAGGGGGTATCTCCGGTGTATAATCACAATTATAACTCACACTCTTTGGTATAGGATCTCCATCTGGTATGTGGGTTTGACTACCACCATGAATGTTTTACTCCCAGTTGTTAAATGTGTAGATGTTAGAGTGAGGGAGAAAATGAAATCCTTGGAGAATAGGAATGAGGGCAACAAATGATTGATAACATGCATAATGAGATATGAGAAAGTAACAGAAAAAAACAAGAAGAAGCGTGCCACAAGAAGGATTAGTGAGCTAAAACCATATTAGACATACATAAAGAGGAAAGTACAAGAAGTCAATTGCAAACTAGTTTACAATACGTTACCAGCATAACGTGGAATATATGAGCAAAGATTCAAAAGAAAACACTTGTACAATAGCAATGAGTTAGTTTACAGACAAATAGCCCACATGAAAGCACGCGTACACACACAATGGAAATAGTTGATAACCATTATAACATCCACCGAAGTGCATTAGAGTCCATGTTGAAAGAGGAGGAATACTTATTAATGTTGTTGCAAGTACAAGTACATATTCAAAAAATTCATTGAAGTCCAATACCGAAACATGGGTTTCTCATACCATCTCCCAAAGAAAAATCCTAGCCTCACCACAACCTATCCTACTAGCTACCAATAACTAACTCTATCTAGCTCTTCAAGCACGGATTAACTATATAATTATACTCCTAGCTCAAGTGCTAAATTCCCTTTGCAAATGAGGCACGATGGCATATTTATAGAAATGCAGTGACTGTTCACGCACTATGACCTTTCACCTACTACCATGGTGCTTGAAATTCCTTACTACTCTCCCATTTATAATTAATATTGCATGCCCAATTGATCCATGTATATTTATTCACATTATGATAAGAACTGTTTACATTATAAGAGAACAGAAATGATGAGGAGAGTAGAGATTGTTATTTGAAACCCTAAAGCACTCATTTCCAATGTTGGTTCCAAGTCACAAGACAGGGTCACATTGTTCATTTTCTTTAGTGAATGACAATTTTCGTACTATTACACCTCATTTGCATGGAAGTGATCATCCAAAAAACCTTTGATGTTGTTCCTTTGATATTGTTGAATGGTTCTAGAAGCCTATACAGAGTCGTCTTTCTCGCTTATTAAACCCTAATTGCACAATATTCCATACTGTTTATGCACTTGTGAGGAACTCTTGGTTGACATTGATGGCTAGATTTTTTTCTTTAAAAGAAAATCACATGAGTCATATATATTTATAGCCAAAGAACAATATTAGAAACATGAAAAGTGAAACATTAATTTTGGACCCCTATATAGTCCTCTTTCTACATCAAAATATCATCAAGGTATATATAGTCCATGCAAGAGCTAGGGCATGGTCTATGAGGTACTCTATTAACCTCGATGTTCTATGCAAAAAAATATAGGAATTTTCCATCATTCATAGACCTATATATATGAATAAAACATCCTCACCAATGCCTCTTTGGGCTAAAATTTGAAGTCCTTCATAGTTCCAATGGTTTCTAGTATTCCCCAAAGTAAAAGAGCAATGTAGTTTCACTAGTTTTGAGATCTAGAAATGTTATGCAAGATGCCCACTTATTTTAATTTTCATTTGGACAACCATATTTCCCATCAAGAAAAGGATCCTCCTTCAATTCATCACCACCATTCTATTGATCTCTTTTAGTGTTGTCCTGATTACCCTTGGGTATTCCATTATCATAGCAGTTTATTCTTACTTTAGTCACCATGTCCTTAAGAGCTTGACACCCTTTACCTTTTTATAGAGGTTTTTCTTAAGAAAAATGATCTCTAATCCATTGTGAGTAGTCCATAACTTATATTAAAAATATCTAGCTCTAATTAGTTTCTCGAATATTAGTTTTTCTAAAATTTTATTGAATATTTGAGTATTTGGTTCACATGTTTTGTATTGGGCTTCATATTTCCAAAATATTTCATCCAAAGAATACTTTATTTTAATAGAGATCCTAAATCTCCTTCTTCTAGTTTTGTTTGCACTCTAAGAACCTTTTCCTATACATATCTATCCCTTGATATACCCTATAAAGAAATAATATTCCATTGTATATATCACAAGCCCAAGAGTTAATAGAGGTCACATTTCCAAATTTGAATTGCAACTTCAAGCATGGTCATGATTTATAACTCTAGGACATGTTCCAATTTGAAAATGTGTGATAGGTTAGAATTTTGGGAAAACAATGTAGGTCACATTTTTCATTGGATTGTTGCGGACTATAAATTTGATCTCTAGTAGCCAAGTCACAACCCAAGTTTAGGTCACATTCTTTAAGTCCTATTTCAAGTTGTAACAATTGATAGCGGTGTCATGGTTTGTATAGGAAATTTATGATTTAATTCTAATTGCATTTCATACGCTTGGCCCAATTTGTGCTTAGAGACCAGAGTTGTTAGAGTCTAAGAGAGAGAGAGATGTGACCTTAGACTAGTTTCCATTAATGGTGTCAGTGGAGATCATGATCTATGAATGTAATTACAATGCGGAAGTGAAACGAATGACCAGCATCCAAGATGTCATCGCAATACATGGTTCAAGATTGTAATTGTGGTTCACAGGCAGGTGTGATGACAATGGATTGCATATGCAAGAAAATGTGAATCTTGTCGTGCACCAAATAAAGGATTTAATCCACAAAAGGGCATCACGACATAGAATAAAAGGACTACATGTACCAAGTTAGTTTTTCACACTTTAAAACATGACCCGCTAATACTGTTAGGATATTCCGACACATAGGAAATAGTTAAGTTCAACTTGGTCTAGTATAGAGTTAGGTATAGAGTTAGGTAAAGTGTGTTTCTTTACCATTGTACATTTTGTAACTTACAATCC
>APFE030090586.1:147253-162190 GCA_000404065.3 Pinus taeda
TTGATCTGTGATCTGTTTGTGAGCGGTGTCCTTTTGGTGTTCTGTCTGAGGAACTTACCCTGTATATTCCTACATACAACCCGTAAATGAGGATACTCCCTTTGGGGTGAAACGAGAGGCCCATGCATGATGTAATTGTAGATAACTCATAAACACAATTTGGGTCTCATTTAATGGCTCAAGACAAGGCTTGGGATCAAATAGAGGATTGATTCTGGTGTTGAGAAAGAAAAGAAAGACTAGGGTAAGAGTTTTTTGGTCTTTATTTAAAGCGTGGGGGCATGTAGGGGAGGGTAATAGACACTTGGAAAATGAAACAAGACAAATGAGTGTTATAGCACAACCATTATCTAGAAAAGGTCGCAATGGAAAAATGTGCAGAGTCTTTATCAAATGTGGCAGGCACAAGGAGGTCGCAAATCACATTCTTGGATTGCAAAGGAAAATTATTGCAAATGGGAAGTGCGATTTGTAACTTCATACACACCATGTTGCCTTTGATAGCTCTTAAAAATTCAAATATGCTAGGGTAGCATGTGCACTTTCTAATGCACTGAACTATATTGTTTATTGTTGTATATTGACCCACTATTTCAATGGTCTCCCATCGATCACAATTGTCCAACTTGTAAAAGCATAGAATTCAAGTTAATCCAAGGAAGAATTCATTTCCTCAGAATTCAATAACTCACATAGGATGCATCATCAATAAGCATGGATTCCACATCAAACCCATGAAGCCACAACTGATTGTAACTAGTGAAAATAACATGATTAACTCTTTGATATTTTTTTCTCCTCCCTTCATTCACATAATTTTATATAGCTAACAATCCCTCGATCAAGATAGTTTTTTGATATGATCCCAATTGCTGCTTCCATACTATTTTTACAATGGAGTTCATCCATAATTCCACCCTTGATGAAAAATGCTTCAACGATGCCATGTATAACTCCCAACAAGATCCCATGCACCCAGAAAAATCACTTTTGTACTCATCCTCTAGGGTCTTCGTGAATGTAAATGGTGAAACCAAAGAAAGTTACCATGTATAAGAAACATTTGTTGCTCATTCATCAAATCCTGGTGCATATCAAAACTAGAATCTATTGTTGCACCATTAATCTCCTAGAACTAGGCACAGAACCATCTCACATATGGTCCCATGCCCTTGTACAAAGATTTTTCACACTAATGTTCTTGGGTGAGTCATCCTCAAAGTGCTAAAAGTGTCTCGATAAAAATCCATGAGATACTAGGTATGATTTTTGGTCTTATTACATAAAGGATTTGTTTATATTTGTCTTCTTGTATATCATTAGATATCCAAAGTAATACAAGGTCACTGCCATGCAAAGTCTTTCAATTTACCAAGAGTTACATTTTCCTCTAAAAATCCTACTACACATGCTTCAACAAAATATTTGGAGCCTTTCCTCAAACCATCCTTTTACTACAATGTCTAATTTTTCCTCTACCAAATAATCCCTCAAATTTTGAGCTTTGAGTTGGACCCTGATATATTGGACTTATGTTGTTTCTTCTACAATTGTGACTAATAAGAGCTATTGGAAATATTATCCCAGTCCTAGGCTCTATTACATTTCTAACACAACTAAATTTCCTCATAGACAAGTAGAGCTTGTGCCATCCTTCATCATGGGGTCCAAGGCTTGAAGAGCGGTGTTCATTCAATGCACTAGGGGATTTTTGTAACACTCCATTTCCATTATGGAAAACCCATATAGTTGTGAGGACCTCAAAATGCATCCATGCCATTGATTTGAAAGAAAAGGTCTAAGACATAAGGTAAGAATGAATATTTGATATCAATGCATAACCGTGTGAAATAAAGAACATAATATAAACATGTATAAAATTATCCATGCAGTGATAGAGGCATGAATTGAAATTCCAATACAAAGTATGATAATGTGACCTCCGTTTTCCTTTTTATGTTCTATACTGAGCCCTTGAAGTGCAATTTCTACTACATTACATTAGGACATAGCTTTGGCTCCAAAGATCCTTTTTGAGGCCAACTCTTAGCTCCACTTCCATCATTGAGATTTATATGCTCTATTCTAAGGGTAGATTATTGAACCAATTGAAGTAGGATTTGATAGGACCTCGACTTGTCCAAGAAAATTTGAGCAAAACAAAATGATCCTAATGAGTTGTAAAATATTATCCTCTTATTATACACAATTTGTGAACGTTTTTTTGAAAAATCATTATCTGTTGAGGGGTGGAGTTGCTTTGACCATGTATTGCTCTGTGTATCACTTAAGGAAAAAAATGTGGTAAGTGAGATTAACTCCCATATCCTCTCCCTCCATGGATAACCACTTCACAACTTGTGAAACTAGAATACCTTGGTTCTTCTGTAGAGCACTATGTAATGAAGCAAGCACGTGAGTCCAAAACTTGATATAATGATATATGTTTCTTGTTAAGAGATGCTACTGCCGGTGATAAGACTTCTGAGCATGGTTGTCGTTTGATCAAAACCCTGGGCATGCAAATGACACACATCAGCATAGTTTTGGAAATTTCTTTAAATTTCTATTTTTTAATCTACTTAAACACATACAAAGAGGCAGCGTTGAAGCACTATCTATAAAATAAATGAATGCAATGTGACATAAAACTTAATATCAAAGATGAAGCCAGGTTGATTAGCATAGGTAGTGTGCCTCATGGACGTACTAGAAATTAGTATCCTTGAGAATAAGAGTTTTCACAGTCCAATTGATAGAAATATCTTTGAAGACACTAAAAGTACAGGAGAATCCAAAATTTTAATGTACAAGGTAAATTCTTTTTGTATTGTGTAAAGAATACAAAAAAATAACATGAAGCGTTTTGAGATTTCTAATACAACCTATGTTGTAAACAGATTTCAAATATAATAGATTAAAATGCATCATTCGTTGTAATGCTACATAATATACAAAGCTAAAACACTACGTACTAGAAATAAAACTATTTATCTTAACGTTTTCAAAATTTAATGAAGTCATGAATTCGATTTAAAATTAAAATCATTTAAATTTTATTTTAATAAGTTTCTTTTTAATTAATATATACAAATTTTAAATTCGTTTAACGGCACAATTAAAAAAAATACTCTCTAAAAAAATTGAAGTCTATATATATTTATAAACAACTCATGAAGAAAAGAAAAAAATAATATAATAACTCATAAAAAGAAAAGTAAAAATAATATAATAACTCATAAAAAGAAAAGTAAAAACCTAGAGTTTTCCACATGTTCACATACTCCTTTTAGCCTCACGTTGCGTAAAGAAGTAGAGAGAAGAGACGAACCCTATCGTAAAGTGATTTGGAGGGACATCAACCTACGTTCAAGGTGGGATGCTCTCCATTAAGGAATGAACCTGAAATCGAGATGCTTTCTCCAATAAGAAAGAACCTTGAAGTCCATTTTAACATTTTATTAATACTTTTATTCATTACAAGAATAGAGATACAAGAGAACCCTCCTAAAAAATAGTGCCATTGGCCTAGAATATCTCACTTTAAGGCGTGTAGGCCACCTTCATCTTAAACGTGTAGTGCCATAGACCTAGAATATCTCACTTTAAGAGGTGTAGGCTATCTCGACCTTAAACGTGTTATTGGATGAATCAAAGTTACAGGGTAACTTTTTAAGTTTAGTTTTTCTAAGTATATTTTTTTTGGATTAATTTTATTTGAAATTTATATTATTTCTTTTCGAAATCTGGGATTTGTTAGATTCAAAATAGTAAGTTATTTAGCTGGTACAATATAAGTTGGTTTTTTAAAGTTTTTGAATGAGTTCAATTCATTTATATATTTAATAATATATTTAGAGAAATAAAAATTACAATTTTATTTAAATTGTTTTTTATATATTACCTTGAATATTGAATCAAATTTCATACCACTCAATGGTATGTGTTTACTAGTGACTAGAGAGTAGTAAAATTTGCATAGCTAATTATGATAAGGATTCTATTATGCATGTGGATAATTTTATATATTGATTTTATAAATGGAATAATATTTAGATAGATACTTAAATATAAATATAAATTTATATTTTTTTGATTGCATGATTTCTCCCTAGGTAATAAGAGGACAAATGGATAGATGGATGTGGTTACGAGTGACACTGCCATTACATATCCCTCTGCATTATGATTGATTTTATAAGGCACCTGCAATAGTATAATGGGATCTCTACTTCGACTCTAGACTGGGGGAAACTCCATAGATAGTTCTGATTTTGTTATACAAATCCCCTTCTCACTTGGCTCCATCAGACAATAATGTATGCATACATGAGAGACCAATATATTCTACATTATGAAATGATGCAATTCTCCCCCTATTTCAGTGCCAATGTAGACTGTCTTAGGACATCTACTTCATCTTTTACTCACATTCTTTGTTGCTCATGTTTGTTGCTATCCCAAATCTTAACCTCCTTTCCTCGCTATTCCTCCATTCATGGTAACCTCCCCTCTCACTATCTCCCTATCTCACTATGGCCATATACAATCGCTTGAACATCTCTTCTTCTCCACTAGCCTCTGCACTATACCATCTCCATGGACACCATGGTCATAGAGGTAGGGGAACAAAACGTAGAACCACATCTTATCCTGTAGTCTTCAATCGCCCCTATTGGCCACTAGAAAACATTCATGTTGAACACATTGTTGTTGCACCTGAATAAGATATGACTACATTACTATGGAATCCGATAAATAGGTGTATAACTTGGTGCTCCATGTTTTGTAGCTTTTCCAAAAATATCCATAAAAGAAAATTTATGGAAAATTTCATGGTTGGATCGTTGACTCATTTGCATCTATAGAAAATGATATCAATTTGTTTCATGCAATATAATTTTACTAGACAATCCAAAACAATTGTTGATTTATCATTTGGAACACTTTAGAAGAGTAAGATGAAATTATTGACATGTCGAGGCGATTGAAAAAATTAAATATCATATCCATGATAGTTTATGGATTGAGTTTATGGGGCATAAAAGATGATTCTAACAAGTTTGAAATCATGGTTGAGTTGAAGATAGATTTATGGAATACAAGCACAAAATTTAACCTAATCCTAATTGATAAGAAGCTCTTGTCAATGCATTATGGAAGAGGAACAATAAAATTGTTTGAAAAAAAAGGTAGTTCATCTTTAGAGCTTGCCCATAAACACAATGTTTCATAATTCCCTTACTATCTGTCTTTAGATATTTAAAAATATATTTTTAATATTTCTCTTAATATACAAAGCTACTCAATATTTTTTTGTTGAGAATATCATATTTTTAATATTAGACATCTCATATATAATGTTTTATTATATAAAAATTAAAAGTAACTCAATACCTTTTAGAATAAGTCATAAATAAATCACAACTGATCCACATGTAATATATCTATATATATAAAGATTATTTTAATTTAATTAATTTTAAATAAGAAATAAAAATTGACATTTAAAAATTATATAATTCTTTTGAATGCTTAATAATATATTATTAAATAAATTTATATTAACGGTATGGTATGAGTCATTGAAAGCCTTTATATATTAGGTTAACATGATATAAATGGAATGAATATGTTGTTAGATGGACCAAACTAAAAATACTTTCTTGAAAATAATTGTGTGTGGGAGACGGTAAAAGGAATGATGAGAATGGAGAGAGGAAAGAAAGCATCTCGCTTTATTAGTGTATATTGTACCTCACACTAACCTTACTTCGAAGCTCGAACCCAATGTGTTCAATGAATGTATGTTTATAAAAAAAATACTTATCAAAATGTTGTTTTTATTTTTATTTTTATTTTCTCTTAACTTTACTGTATCTTTGTTGATTTTCTTTTTCAAATTTTTTTGATGGGGTTATTGCTAATTGTTGCGAGCCTTTGTTTTATTTCTTAAAAACATATTATATATGTTTGTACACTTATTATTATTAATTTTCACTTTTTATTAATTGTTTGGTTATATTTGGATATTATTTTGTTTGGTTATATTTGGATATTATTTTAGAATTAGATAGGTTGTGTTATGACATTTCTTCATCACTCTGTGTTAATGTAATGGTTATGATGGTTGTATCGTGAAATTTATTGTTCGGTTATATTTTGATATTTTTTTAGAGTTAGTTAGGTTGCGTTATGACGTTTCTTAATCACTATATTAATAATATATGCGATGGTTGTATCATGTTATATTTTAATGACTTTGTTACTATGTGAAATTTATAATTTATTATGTTATATTGTTATATTTAATATGTTATTTTGGATGGTAATACTTATAGTGATTATGTTTTTTATTAAAGGATATGCTATATCGTAATGTTCTTATGTAGTATTGTGAGCAGTGATCAAATTTGAAGGGCAGGTTTTCATTTCATTTAGAAGGGCACATATTTAGGTCGCACTTCTATAATGAAAAGCATAAAAAAAAAGAGCAATTCAATTGACAACAGTAAATTATTTTCAAATTTCTTTTTATTTTTTCACAGGAGAATGGTGGAACAACAACCCCATGGATGTTGTGTATAAGGCAGGTCATATGAGCCACAACTAATATATCGGATGCATTTACCGTTAATCGATAAACAGGAGACCTATATTCTTGCTCCAGTTCAGATAAGGATTAATTTTGTAGGAAATTTTTGTGACCAGAACGTTCAAGCCAATATACAAGTAGCTCAATCAAATTTAAGTTTATTGCATGAATGAAAAAATTCAGTAAAATTCTAAATAGGGTTAGGATTCAACAAAAGAGTGTACAAAAGTGTATATTTTTTTGGTATCTTCTTTTTTAATATGAAAACATACTAGGAATTGGGAATCTGTAAACAAATCAAATCCAGTATGTTAGGAACCCTATTGAATGCGCTTCTCTCCAAGCATAAATCGTGCTTAAACCTTGCTTGACAGGCATTCGCTGAATGATGAATCTATGTTCCTCTCCAGCTTAAATGTCAAACCTTGCTTTGGGCAGCCTTCAGGCACAACCCAGTGAAATACCTAATACATGGTCCATATTGACATCTAGTCGCTCTCAATTGAAACTACCAAATGTAATGTTATCAAAGGGTAATTGTGACATAATAATTAATAAGAACTTCCATCATATGCATAATTAGAAAAAACAACTCAAAAAGAAACTGTTGTTTTTGAAATGGGTGCAACTAAGAAACTGCCAAATGTAATGTTATCAAAAGGTAATTGTGACATAATAATTAATAAGAACTTACATCATATGCACAATTAGAAAAAACAACTCAAAAAGACACTGTTGTTTTTGAAATGGGAGCTTTTGAAATGGGATTTAAGTTTTAACATGAAAAGAAATTTACAAATTCAACACTCTTAAAATTCTAATTTCAAAAAAAATTAAATTTAAAAAAAAAGTTGACAATTTGACAACACTTCTTAAAATTTTTTAAGATATTATTCCATTTTTTTTTAAATGACAAAAATCAATTTTAAAAATTTTTTTGACTGGTAAAATTTTCTCCCCACTTCTCTGACGTGCCAGAGACCCTTTGAAGGGCTCTGCTGTGTTCAATTTTGACCCCTGATTGTGAGGTTTTTATGTTTTCCAATGGTTATATCATTTTTTGATTTCTATTTTGGTTAATATAGATAAAATTTATATATTCATATTAATTGAATTGTGTATAAATCTATCTTAATTACTTTACGTTGAAATGACATACGTTGATTTCCATCTTTATTTTCATATATTAAATTGTGATGCCCATCGCTATTAACATACTTAAAATTATTCATCTTAGTTGACTTATGTCAAACTTCCTCTTAATTGGCTTATGCTGAAATGGCATATGTTGATTGTCATATCTTGAACTATGATTTTCTGTCTTGGTTCATTTATGTTGCATTGAGATATTACTTAAGAGATACATTAGATCATAACAATCATTAATAGTTTTTTCAAATTGTGATATTATTCAAGTGTAGTGAAAGATTGCAATGTTCCTCAATAATTATGTCTCATTACAACATTCAACTTCTTATATTTAGATTGAATCACTATCATCTTAATGATTATGTTACAATGCAACATTCATAATGTACTATATCATAATATTTTTTTGACCAATAACTATGTGGGATTGCAACTCCCCTCAATAGTTATATTTCATTACGACAATAATCGAGGTATAGGATATATCACAACATTCATCTAGTAGATTGTTAAAATGCCATGTTCGATTGCTATGACCCTTTGCAACTTTCATTTTGGTTGACAATTTTTCAAATTTATACATTTAACTTGGCTAAATTATGTTAAATTGACATATCGCAATGTTCATCTTGGTTGACTCATGTTAAAATGGCATATGCTAACCTTAATCTTGGATGTCATATATCAAATTGTGATGTACATACTCCCTTACTTTCATGAAATTGCAATATTCCTTTAGTGTTCTATTGGATTTTAATGTTCATTAATGAATTTATCACAACGTTGCATTCTTCAAGGATTATGTTGGATTGTGATTTCCCTCAATGTTCATGTCCTATTACAACATTCATATTTTCTAATTTATGTTGAACTTCTATGTTCTTAATAGATTTTGTCCCACTCCAACCGTTACTATGGGTCATGTCATATTATGAAATTCATAAAGAGTTATGTTACATTAAATAACCACTCAATGGTCATGTCACATTATCACATCCATTAAAAATGCACAACATCTTAACATTTCTCTATAATTATATTGGGCTCGCACATTCCTTAATAATTTTCTTATGATTTTATAACATTCATCTTATTAAAATATGTCAAATTGTTACATTACTCAATAGTTTGATCACATTCATATCTTACATTTTAACATTCCTTAATAGTTATATTAAATTATGATATTCTTGTGGCATTATGATTAATATACATTATATTACAAATTTTAAAAAAAATTATACTAAATTGCAAAATATTTTAAATTATTTTAAATTCCAAAATACTTTAATTAATATACATACTGTAACATTTTTAATAGTAATATTAACTCATAACATTTGTCAATACTCATTCCTAATTGATGCAGGAGCATCTGGACTTAGCCAACAATGTGATTGTTTGTTCACATGTTGTGGCTAAATGAGTTAAATTTCATTGACCTGAGTGGTCAAAAGTCAGCTTTGGTAGGGAAGGTTGGATCTCTCGAAAATGATCTTTACTTCATTATTGTAATAATTAGAAAATTGAATTATTTTAGACTAAGGGATAACTTGTTAGCATAGGTGTGTGACAACGCTTAAGAATAGAGATTTGATTGTTAGATTTATTAAAATAGTGATCGAGTTGTTAGTGCAATTGGAATAGGATTTGATTCACAAAAGAGAAAAAAAAATGTAATGGAGAGGGATTTTGGCTGGGATGATTGAGAATTGAGTGAGAATTGAGAGTTTTAGTGATAGATAGGGTTTTGAGATTGAGACAGAGGTCAAATAAATTGTTGTATTTGAGCCTAGAGGGCGAAGACTCTATAACTTCTATTATATTGAATAAATTGATTCAATGTGCAAGTGTGTGTTAATCTTGGTGCAAAATCTTGTTTACATCTATGTATCTGTGTTCTGAAAAATTAACCGGGTATTTCCTCTGTTTTGATGCTTTAATTGTAAATCTCAACATTTATGTGTTTATCATTAATCGCAATCATTTAGTGTTGATGGGTAATCTTGGAATTAACTGCTAAAACATTTATTAAGCTCTTTATTAAAGTTTGATTTAATGCACATGGGTTGTATTGGAAAAGCGGGAAGCAGTACATCGCATGCCTTCCAAGTGGTAAGTATTAATATTTCGAGTCCACGCGATTAGCTTGAGAGCTCGACACATCACAACCAGAGGAGAGATAAAACTATTTTTTTGCATGCCTCCAAAGTGTTAAAGATCATGCTTGAATCCATGCGAAATCATGTGATGACCGTTGGATTGGACAGACAGATCTATGGTAGAGAATCAACGGGCTAGTTAGTGATTATGGTGAGTGATGATCGTTAGATCTGGAGAGAGGAGATCAACGACATAGAGTGAAGCAACTGTTTAAAAAGGGAAAGTCAATGTGGGGCTGACATGTTTAGGGGAAAAGTGGGACCCTTAGGATAAAGTAAGATACATATAGAATCTGTTTGAACACATCTGATTGGTTATAAAGTAACCAATAGTATAAATTTAAGACTACCACCTTATTTTGACCAGCCTCCTGCATCATTTTGGTATCAAAGCACAAAGATTGAGTTTGACTACAGAAAACATGCCACCAAAGAGGGGAGTTGGCATAGGCCGAGGAAGACCTAAAGCAAATGCAGTTCTACTAGAGGAGATCCAGAATCTTCATACAAGGATGGACACAATGGAGACTGCTCAGAGGAGAACACTTAATGAAGGAGTTTCCAATGCTGCAGAAGAATCTTTTGAGGAAGAAGAAGAGGAGCAAAATGAAACTACCAAATTTATCAAGATGTTGGCTAAAGTAGGTGCAAAACTAAAGGTGGAAATTCCTGTGTATGAATGGAGTCTCAATGCAGAATATCTGATGGATTAGATCAATTCATTGGAAAAATATTTTGACTATGAGAAGGTTGATGACAAAAATAAGGTGAAATTTGCAGTTACCAGATTGAAGGGTCATGCAACTATTTGGTGGGATGAACTAGAAGCATCCAGAATAAGAAAAGGAAAGTCCAAGATCAAGCAATGGGAGAAAATGGTGGAGTAAAATGAAAGCTAAATTTAAGCCAAAATATTATCAGTTAAATATTTTCAAACAATTACAGAATTTAAGGCAAAAAAGAATGTATGTTAAAGAATATACAAAAGATTTTTATAGATTGAGTATTCGAGCAGGACATGTAGAGGATGACATGGAGAAAGTAGCCAGATATATCAATGGAATAAGATATGACATACAGGATGAGATTAGTTTGCTGAGTTTGAAGACCGTTGAAGATGCCTATCAAGAAGGTTTGAAGGGAGAAGAGAAGATGTTAAGGAAACAAAATCAAAGGAATAGAGGGAAAATTTTAGGAAAAGGTAGAGGAACTACCATACCAAGGTTTCAATAACATCAAAGTGAAGTAGGAAGTTCAAGTAGTAGACGACCATGGAGGGGAGATTTTAATAGAGGAATATTTTCACCCAGAGGAAGAGGTTGAGGAAGATATATTCGGTGTTACACATGTGGAGAATGGGACCTGGATCATGGGACTGTCCTCATAATAGAACAAGAAGTTAGAGGAATGTGAATGTGGCTGAGGAAAATGAAGGAAAACCCCAAATTACACACAAGGAAGAATCCCTTGAAGTAGGAGAATCCTTGTTATTGAAAGGGGTATTGTTTAAGGCAAAGAGAGAGACTGGAGAACCAGCTCAGAGGAAGAGTTTATTCAGAACTACATGCAAATCCAAAGGTAAATGTTGTAAAGTCATAATTTACAGTGGTAACACTGATAGCCTTGTTTCTACAGAGATGGTGGAAAAGCTAGGATTAGTGAAGACAATACACACTACTACTTACAAAGTGTCATTATTGTAGAAAGGACATCAGATTATTGTGATAAAAAAATGCAAGGTAGAGATACAGATTGGTACTTATAAAGATGTGATATTGTGTGATGTAATGTCAATGGATGTATGCCATGTATTCCTAGGAAGACCTTGGCAATTTGATCAAAAAGATATTCATGATGGGAGGAAAAATACTTATACACTATAGAAGGATGGAAATAAACATACATTGCTGCCATTGAAGGATGAAGCTGACAAAGGAGCATCTAGAAACAATGTCATGCTGATGAGTGGAAAGGAGCTATTGCAAGAGGTTGGAAAATGTGAAGAAATGCATTTTGCTGTCATAGGGAGACCTACGGTAACTTTGACTTCCACAAACTTAGATGATTTACATGAAGAAATCAAAACTCTGTTGAATAATTTTGCTGATATTATTGTGGATGAGTTGACGAATACATTTCCGCCAATCAGGAGTATTAGTCATCATATTGACCTAATACCAGGAGTAAATTTTCCAAACAAAGCAGCATATAGATTAACTCGTCAAGGGAATGCAGAAGTTTGAAGATGTGCAAGAACTGATGGATATGGGACTAATCAGATAGAGAGTCTTACTCCATGTGTTGTACCAATAGTACTTAATCCAAAGAAAGAAGGCAAATGGTGTATGTGTACAGATTCCAGTGCCATAAATAAGATCACTATCAAGTATAGGTTTCCTTTACCATGCATGGATGATTTGATGGATTGTTTGAGTGGGTCAAAGTATTTTACTAAAATAGATCCTAAGAGTGGATATCATCAAATAAGAATTAGAGAAGGAGATGAATGGAAGTCTGCATTTTTAAAACAAACAGTGGGTTGTATGAGTGGTTAGTGATGCCTTTTGGACTCATAAATGCACCTAGTACATTCATAAGATTGATGAATGAAGTCTTGAAGGAATATGCAGGCAAGTTTGTTATTGTTTATCTTGATGATATTCTAGTTTTTAGTAGAAGTAAAAAAGAACATATAGAGCATCTTAAGTTGGTTTTAAGAACCCTGCAGAAAGAGAAACTACTGATAAATATGAAGAAATGTAGTTTCATGAAAAAAGAATTAATGATGATATTCTAGTTTTTAGTAGAAGTAAAAAATAACATATAGAGCATCTTAAGTTGGTTTTAAGAACCCTGCAGAAAGAGAAACTACTGATAAATATGAAGAAATGTAGTTTCATGAAAAAAGAATTAATTTACTTGGGATTTGTAATTCCTAAAGAAGGGTTGAGAATGGATCAAGAGAAAGTCCAAGCAATTTGGAACTGGCCTATTCCAAAGAATATATTTGAGGTAAGAAGTTTGTTGAAATTTGGTATTGGAGGACAGATGGTTCCCTTAGGCTTTGATCTTTGGCCTAGGGAAAAGTGTCCAAAAGATTTTAATTTTTCTCCTAAAATAACTTTATAATTTTTATAAAGTTAAATCTAATTTAAAAGTGACTTTAAGTGATAAAGTTACTAAAGTCTAATTTTAAAGTGACTTTAATAAAGTTAATGTAAAATTAGAAAGGAAAAGTGACTTTGGAAATAAATGACTAAGTGGGTCTTTATTAAAGTGGGTGAATTAAAAAATAGAAAGTGAGATTTAAATGTGCATTTTAATCTCAGCCATTGATCTAAATCTATTTCAGCCATTGAAATTTAGAGATCACCCAAAAGTCACTTGGAGTTATATTAAAGGAGGAAAAGGAGGAAAAGATCATTCATTCTTTCATGAGTAGATTGGGAGAAGGAGAGCATGAGAGCAAGGGAGATTTCTGGACAAGAAGGAGAAAGAGACAACAGTTTGGCACACATACCAGGCAGCTCTTCAGCAAAATTAGAACAGCAGAAAGATAAGCAGAACAGCAGCAAGAACAAGCAGAAAAAGCTGTTTTTTTGCTGAAAACTGAGAAGTTTCCAGGTGGTCCGTTGGGCTGAAAACGAATAAGTTTGCTTGCTGAAAAAAAAATTATTTTGCTTTAATTTTTTGCTGAAATTTTCTTGCTGTAAAAAGACATTTTTCAGAAATAAAGAAGAGCTCACAAACTAGTTTTCCCCAAGAGTTGTAGGGGGTTTTTCCAGGGTCACGTTGACCAAAAATATCAGTGTTTTAATGTGTTTTAATGGCTGTTTATTACAGCTGATTTTTATTTCTGCAATTTCCAACATTCTGTAAATTTTCTAGAATTTGTGTTTTCAGCAAAATTTATTTTTTCCAGCTTGTTGAATGTATGGTTATGGGAAAGGGCATTTAACTACATGGCAGAAATAAGGAGAAAATGAAAACCGGGGTGGGAAAACAGAAATTTTAACATGGTATCAGAGTTTGAGTGCTGAAGGGCAGTTTGAGACAGCAAAAAAGAAAAATTACAGCTGCTGATTTTTCACTCTGAAAATTCCAGCAAGCTGATTTTTCATAAACAACAGGTTTTATCTTTACTACAGCAGTGCTATTTTAGGACAGTAGGATGTCATTGGGATTGAGGGTGGAGGATAGGTTGGATGGGCATACAAATTACAACGTTTGGAAAGAGAGAATGCAGAGTATATTTGAGGAGGCAGAAGTCTGAGATATCATGGTGCATACCACTCAGACCCTTGTTGTTGTGCCTACTGATGCTACTCAGTTGGCTGCTTATAATAGAAAGAACAACAAGGGTAAGAGGCTGATTCTAGATGGAATCAAAGACCATTGCATTCCTCATGTGAGAGGAAAGAGCAATGCCCATGAGATGTGGACAACATTGTCCAATCTCTACCAGAGTACCAATGAGAACCGGAAAATGGTTCTGAAGGAGAAACTGAAAAACATTAAAATGGGCAATGATAGTGCAGCTGGATATCTCACTAAGATTACTAATGTGAGAGATGAGTTGGCAGCGATTGGAGAGGCCATTCCACCCACTGATTTGGTGCGGATTGCGGTAAATGGCCTCCCCCGTTCATGGATGAACTTTGCTGATGGGGTTTGTGCTCATGAGACCCTTCCCACATGGGAGAGGTTTTGGGATAATTGCATTCAGACAGAGATCAGGAAAGGTCAGCTTGGGGCAGCCAAGCCAGTTGAGCAGGATGAGGATGTAGCACTGATGGCAGGAGGCAAGAAAGGCAAAGGGAAGAAGCAGGTTTCCACAAGCAGTGGTGGGGGAAAAGGCAAAGGTAAAGGTAAACAGGTAAACACACAGAAGGACTATTCCAAGGTGAAATGTTGGAATTGTCAAAAGATGGGACACTATGCAATTGTGTGTCCAGAGAAGAAGAAGAAGAAGGGGAAGGACCAGAGTTTGGTAGCATCAGCAGAGATTGAGGACTTTGCAGGTCGTTTTGA